>JBCFYV010010024.1:0-22017 GCA_039000515.1 Timema cristinae
GTTGGGGGTTTTATTAGCTATAGTAGTAGGTGGAGATAAAGTTGTCTATAAGAACATTTATTCTAAATATCTGTATTTTAAGAACCACAAAATATTTTTTAAACATGAGCGACGTGAAAATTTATTTGATTGACCGGTTTCACACGAGGGAGCATTTTTATTTGGTATACCTTCAACGAAGAAAAAACTTAAATTATAATGAGTTTGTTCAGGGTAAAAGGGGGTTTAGTTTATGTTGGGGGTTGGGATTTAAAGGGGTTTCAAATTGTCCGAAATTTAAGTGCATTGGCAGGGTAAACCTTTCCCCCAAAATTGGGGGTTCCCCCTTTTGAAATCCCTTCTGACGGTTACTTTTTCCGAAATTTGGGTGCGCCGGGTTGGGTTTAGGTTAGTTTGGGTTAAGGGTTTGTAGTTGAAGGGGGATTATAGTTTTCCAAAATTAAATGTGCACTGACGTTAGGTTAATTTTACCCCGCAATCGAGTGTGCCCTAATTGAACGTTGTGACGGGTAACTTTTTTACGTTTTTGGGCCGTTTGACGGTCTCGGGGGCTTAGTGGTTTGAGGGGGTTTGACTGAACGTATTGAGGACTTAGTTTTATCAAGGGGGCGCGACAAAAAAATATGTTTTTGAAACATTGAAATATCCACCTGGTGCTTCTTATCTGGGGTCCTAATCCGAAAAAAAACTGTGGTACAGTTTTTTGTCTCCCGTCGTTATAAATTCTGTTTTTGAAAGTTCAAGTTAAAATTCTTAAATTAAATGTGATTATCCACTATGAAATACGTCACATAAAAGAGGTTTATTTTAAAAATTTGTTTTAGCGAAAAAGGCCTTTTCCCGTTCTTTTTTTTTTTGTAATGAAAATTGCAGTGGAAAGGAACTGTTCCATTCTTGTTTGTTTTGTCATGATAATTCAGCGAAAAAGGGCCCTTTTCCCGTTCTTGTTTGTTTTGTCATGATAATTGCGCGAGAAAGGAATGTTCCGTTCTTGTTTTTTTTGTTTGATAAGCGTGAGAAAGGAATGCCCGGGTCTTTTTTGTTTTGTCATTTAAAATAATCGCTCCCCCTGATTTTTTAAAAATTGAAAATTTTATTAAGGACGGGTTTTATCCTTATCAGGACCAATTTTTTATTATTGTTTATAATATAAGACCACTTATTGAAAAAAAGTTGTTCTTTAAGAAAAGCGATGTATAGATATTGACAAATTTTATTGAAGGTATTTAACTGTAGGACTCTATAATCGACGAAAATTTTCGCAAGTAAATTTTAAGGCAGAAAAAAGGACTCAAATTTTGCGGGGAAAAGGGTATTTTCACATATTTAAAATTTTTTTTTTTTTACATGCCATGGTCGACATGAGACTGACCGACGGCTTTACTTTCCTCCAAAGGGAAATTGTGCATCGTTCAAAAAAAAAAATTTTGACCTTTGGGTGGGTTTGAACCCCCTTAACATGGGGTGATAAGATGACATTTCCCCCCAAGCCCCACGAGGGAACTTTTTTTAAAACCTCTTTGGGTGCCCCGGGATTAAGACGCATCTTTTTCTGGTTTTTTTGCCGTGTCGAGGTTCAAATTTTGGCGTGTGATGATAATGATTCTTGCATAGATGGTTTTCACCCCTTTTCTTCCCCCAAAAATGAGCTACTTTCCTTTAAAAATTATAATTTTACACCTACCTCATTTTGTAATAGGGGAAAACCCCGGGGTAAAAAAACGTAGTGCGCCAAAAATTTAAAAAAATAAGTTTCCATAATGTCACTTTTTTTTCTCTTAAATAGCTAAATGTATGTCCGAAAAGCTGTTTCAATGAATTTTCTTCAGCAGTGTTGCGTTAGATATCTCGCCGTGTTAATTACATGTAAAAAAAATACCCAAACTACTGTACCCCCGGTGTTCGCTCCATTGTGTGGGGACACTTTTTTGCGCAATTGGGTCTGCGCTTGGGGGGGGGTTTTTACCTGTTCGAGGGCGTGTGCACGAAATAGTGACCCGGGCATGGGGCCTTTTTAAAAAATACACCGATGGCACTGACACTTATATTCATCAAAGCACGAACAGACTACTAAACTCAACATGTAAAAAGGGGGTGAGGTTTTGAAAATAGAATATTTTATCCAAAAAAATTATTAGACATTTTTTTTCTAGGTATTTGAAAACATTTAAAAAACAAACCTTAAAAATTCGCCGTAGGTTTCACTGAAAAACCCTGTAAATTTTTGAAAAAACTTTAAAAATAATACATGTTTTTCGGTAACTTTTGAGTGGGCCAAATAACAAAAACGCGGGGGAAATTTTCTTTAAGAAATGACAAACTTGGTAATTTTTAAAAACTTTGAGGAATGTAGTTTTACTGAAATTTAAAACAAATTTTGAGAAATTTGGACAAGGGGCTTGTCCCCCCACCCCCCTTTTTTTTCCCCCCTGCTACCCCTTTTATTTAATGAGGGTAGGGAGAAAAAATTTGAATGTAAATAAAGGTCCCGCTTTTCCATAGAGGCAAAGAAAAAGGAGTTCACGGGGATGGGATTCAAAAACATTGACCTCCCGACACTTCAAAATAAACATGAGTCTGACCCCTTTGTACTTTAAAATTTGGGGGCTTGAATATTTGCATTTAAAATTTAATATATAACTTTTTTTTTAAGGACTAATTATAAAAATTTGGTTTTCCCTCATAGTGGCATATTTTTTTTTTCTATATCGAAAAAGTGGCTCAATTCTACGAAAAAAAACAAATTTACTAATTTCATTTACTGAAGGTGAAAAAATTTTCCTTGTGTGTATTTTTTTACTCTTGCCAGGAGTCAAACCTGGCCTTTAATCTGAATAGAACTTTAAAAGTTTATTATAATGGTTAAGTAGTACATTTTCCCTTTAAAATTAAACCTTGCCTATCCATATTGTACGCTCAAAATTTTTTAGTTTTAAAATGGTTAGTAAAATTTTTTGGGGGCTCAAACGGGGGATTTCACTTTAAAAAAAAGATTATAATAATTTATATATATATATATTAATATATATGTGTGTGTGTGTGTGTTGAACACTTTAATCAAAAATTTTATTATTATTAGACCGCGTTTACTCCCGTTCGGGTTTACCTCTTACGCTAATTGAAATGGTAGGGTGATTGTGAGATGAAATGGAGGATCATTTTAAAACGGGAAATCCGAACCCGGTGGGGCCTGGCTTCCACACTTTCAAAAGATGTCTTGTCAAGGTGAAGGAAGGTTTGGTAATCAAAAAATCTGTGCCGGGACCGAGGATTAAACCCCCGGCCGCCGCACAGAACCCGACACCTTTTTAATCTAAAAATATCAGTAAATAGTAATAGTTAAAGCCCAAGGGTATAACAATTTTTTTTAATGATACAAATATATTTTTTTTTTGTTTGACTAAACGATTTTCCTCAGGTCGTGTTTTTTATCTAAAACATTAAAAATACTTAAAAAACCCAAAGGAGCATCTTTAGGGGAAAAGTGTAAAAAAGGCCGGTTTATTTTCTTTTCTTTCTTTGTGAAAATTTAAATTTTATTATCATATCTTTTGTACAAAAAAAACCCTACGGTTTATATAAAATGCTTTTTTATACAAAACGTATTTGGTTGTTTAAAACATTTTATGTAGAGTTTTGATTAACATACTATTTTTTGCGATTCGATTCGAATACAAAAATTAAAAATAATAATAATAAAAATAATAATAATAATAATAAATTATAAAGGAGATGGGGGGGAGAACAAAAGGTTTAAAAAAAAATATATGTCTAAAAAGACGTAAAAATTATATTTTTGTGTAAAAAACGTTAAAATGCAAAAAATATTTTTTGATTATGATATAAAATTAAGAAATAAAATTCATAAAAATAATTAGTAAAAATTTTGCTGCCCGGGATGTCTTAATTAATATCATAAAGGTTTTTTTTGGGAAAAAACGAAAAGTTAAACCAAAAAAATGGGTTTAATTTTTGTGATTTGTGACCTGTAGAGTCTTTTTTATACGTACTTTGTTCCCCCTAAAAGGTTGCAATCTTTTTTTGAGGGAATACACATGGACGGGGTAACCTTCTTTTGGTTTCTTTTAATAGTTTTTTTTACATGATGGTGAAAACTAAATCGAACCAAAATTCGCAGATTGATTCAGTCTACTTTTTAAGAAAATTTAGTTTTTATTCTTTTTACAAGATAAATGTAAGTGTTTGGGAAATTTTGTTGACCCCTCGGAAAAGAAAAAGGGGTACCCAACTACGTGTTTTGAAACTTTTTGATGTTTTCATAGTAAATATCAACGTTAAGGAAAATTCAAAAGAAAAATCACAAAGAAAACTTTATTTACCCAAAAAACGTTTTCAAATAAACATAAAGAAACCCAAATTTAACAAGCAAATTCATTGTTTCAAGATTGTTAGCTACGCTATAAAATTGTGGTAAAAAACCCCATGAGTTGAGAGCAAAGTAAACGTAAAATTATTATGGTAAAAAGGGACAGAGTTATAAAACACACACACACTAAAAATACCCACAATTTCAAAAATAATAATATTAGTACCGCGTCTTACAAAGTTGGGCTTACGTTAAAAGTACTAATTACGCTAATTGATTGGGAAATTGGGAGGTTGAATTAGGGGAAGTGAACCGCTTTTCGTGGAGGGGGAGTGGAAAACCATTTAGAAAACCACCCCCAGTTCATCCGATAGATTCGAACCTCGATTCCCCCCCTCAGCATCGAGCTTAACACATTTAGCGCGTTACCAACTACGCCCCGAGGGGGTCAAAATTTTCAATAATTTGAGATGATCGAAAAATTTAAAATCATACATACAAATCGTCAAGGAGCAGCGAATTTTTTCTGATCAAAAGGGGCCGTTTTAATCCCAACAACTCCCCGTTGGATATCTTTACCCCCAATGTGGTTTTGCAATCTTTTTGAGATAGGAAAATAGAAATAAAAAGCTAAGGCGAATGTCTTAAGAAAATCTTTCTAAAAAACCCGGCCACAGCATGACGGTTTCCCCACAATTCTTTCCGTAAAACAATCACTCGACGGCCCAATTAAAGGTTTTCCCCCATGAGCGCGGGGCCCGTGTGCAATCATTGCAAACGCCACAAAGGGGTCCAGCAATGCCCGGCCCGCCCCGCTCTTTTAGTTTGTTGGGTACCTTCCCCCTTTTTTTTGGGAAAAATTTTGTCCGTTTTTTCGAGAGTGGGGGGATCGGGTTTTTGCCCTCGCCCAATTTCGGTATGGATGCCGAAAGGGCATGCCCCATTCGACAACTTATTGTAATAGACAAAATTATTAGAATAACCCGATAAAAAAGTCGGAGGGGAAAATGTGTACTTTGGAAATCGCTAAAACTTTCTGCCTATAAAAAATAGTAATTTTTTTTTACTGTTTTTTTAAATCTTTAAAATATGTTGTGTTTACATGTATCTATACGTTTACAAATATAAAATGCGAATTCATAATAAAACACACTAAGGAAAGTAAAAAGGAACTTAGCAACGAAAAATAACGTGACGAGGGCTTGTTTTAAAAATTTATTTTTAAAAGACCATAAAGGGTTCAATACGTCGCATAAATTATATTTTTAGGTATTTTTTGAAGACAATGCATAGGGTTGTGTAAACCCTTTAAACTTGGATTGGTTTAAAAAAAAATCGTTTTGATTTCGCTTCAAAATTCAGCTTAGGGTTTTTGAAATTTTCCCCAAAAAAAATTTAAATTACTATTTTATTATTATTTTTTTTATTTTATTTTTATTTTAGCACCGGTCTGCTACCGTTCGGGTTATATCCGCTAATGTGAAAGGGTAGGGTGAGGGGAGATGAAATGGGGGGACCTCATTTTAAAGTTGATCCGAACTACGGTGGGGGGCCTGTTTCCACACATTCACAATTTGGATTAATACACTCTTGTCAAGGTGAAGGGAAAGGATTTTCTCCAAAAAAAATATGTACACCAAAATCTTTTCTATTTTTTAAATGACTATAATTTTGAATGGTTAAAATTTTGTAATCAATCAAGGAAAAAAATGGTCATTGAATAGAAGTAGTATATTAATTTTTATTTATTGTTGGGAAAAAAAATTTTACAAAAAAATTGTGAAATAAAACCATTCTATTTCTAAATTATGTTGAATTATCTATAAAATTTAAATCACAAATATAACATTTTATCAAGTAATATTTTTATTTTTTGAAAAAAATAAATTTTAAAACCCAACTATATTCATCAAAATAATATTAATGCTCATTTACCAAAAAAGCTATAAAAAAACAAATGTGACTTCTGAATGTTCTCAAAAAGGTATCTAAAACGTGCTTTTTTTTGTTTGTTTAAAGTTCGTCGTTCTCCCCGGTGTCCCGTGCTAACGCCGGCTACCGGGGTGGTCCGCCGCTTACGGTCCCCCCGCCTTTCTTACGCCGCCCCCCCCTACCCCTCTCCCGCGTACGCACCCGCCGCCATCATCCCACACTCCAACACCCTGAGGATCCGGTAAACTTGGGACAGGTGTCCCCTACCCCAAAGACCATCGCATTTACTCCAAACCGCCCCAAAGTCTATCGAGTGAGAACGACCTCTCGCCTACGGCCCCTCCCGCCATCCTCCTACCCCGCCCCGTTCCCACGGCTTATGCCGCCCCCCCCCCCTGCCGGCATGCCTACCCGCCCCCCATCGCCGCTCGTGCTTACGCCGCTCCCCCCCGTGGCTGCCCATGGGGTTTTTTGGGGCGTCGCTTATCTGCCCCCCCCTGTCCCCCACATGACTACAGAACCCCCTATGGTCACTACGCCTTTTAAAGTTGCTTCATAACTATTTTGTGTCGTTTTTTTTCCTATGAATTTAGTTTTCAGTTTCATATTTGGAACTTCTTCACTAAAAAGAAAAATTAATCTTGAAAAAACTGTATTGTACATATTTGTTATTTATTTTTTTAAAACAATAAATATTTTGACTTATTTTTTTTTAAAATTTTTTAAACCTTTTTTAAAATCTTCGGAAGAAAACCGTCGGGAAAAAATAATTTTGATCATATAATTAAAAATAAAAAAGTTTTTTGGATGTCCCTCAATTTCCTCTTCAAGGCCTTCCCTGACGATTACACCGGGCCATATAGTTAAGCTTTCACCATGGTTTTAAACCCAAGAAAGGGTAAGCTTGTATTTTTAAAGGTTTAAGGAAGGGTTCATGACCTACGTATATTAAGTTCTTTGATTATTATAAATGGTGAAAAAATTAAATTCTAAGAAAATGTTTTCCTATGTTTACAGTAGTTTTTTAATATGTTTAAATTTTTTTTGTGTAACCAAATGCTTTTAATATTAAAGTAAAATTTATAAATAAAATTCGTGCTTGGCATTAATTTATCAATAGTCACAACTAAAAATATGCTTTAGTTGTTTTTTTAATAAATTAAAAAATTAGATTTTTTTTTTCCCTTCGCTATAACTAACAAACTATATACCCCGACAAGGTAGGTAAAAAAAAGAATTTTAAAGGGCCCTTACAGCACAAATTCAAATTGGAAGTTAACGTTAACTACCCGCTTGGTTGGGGGTGATCACGAATGATTTATTGATGCCTGGACAATACTTTTTATGTTTCAAACAAAAAAAGTATTTTTTTTTATCTTCAACCAATTTTTTAATAATTTGTACTTTGGGCCACAAGAAAAAAAACCACGGTCAACCGTCCAATTTTATTTTCCGCAAACTGGTGGAGTTGCGGATTGGTTTAGAATCTCCAAACTCGGATATTAAAAATCACAGAATTCCAATAACTCATTCCTATTGCCCCTTTTTATCCTTTTTGATTTTTGTTTTTTGGGACCTCAGTTTGTTCCTTAATTTTGGTTAAGGAGGGTTCAAATAAATAACCAAGGGAAAATTTAAAATTGGCCCCCTTTTTTAATAAATTAAGAAATCTAATAAAAAAAAAAATTTAATTCAGCTTCGAGGTGTATTGTTTGTGCACAGGATTACTGTTTTAAAATGTCAGCCCTTTGCGAGGGTAGATATTGCACTTTTCCCTAACAGACAAAAAAAACATATTTTAAATTTTATGTTTAATTTTTTTTTTTTTAAAAACCTTTTTTAATTATCTATTTTATTCTACAATAAATCCATTCCTGATTTCATCACTGACATTAAGTCTCCCCATTCCAGAGGGAGCTAGAAATTTAAAAATTTGGGAAAATTTTATGCTTTTTAGCCGAAACGCGGGAAAATTCCAAAAATTTAAACCCCCCCGAAAAAATTAAATGGCGGAGAAAACTTTAAAGCCCTTTTTTGGAGGTCTCTTGGGGCTAAACGGTAAGACCTATAAAAAAAGGCTCTGAAATTACATTTTTTTATATCTATTTGCAAAAAAATGCACTAGGGTTGCAGAAAAGCGAGTGGTGTGGTGCTGATGGCAGGGATGTTTTTATAAGTAATTGGGAAAAACTAAAGTTGTTTATTCCGATTTTTGTGATTTAAGGGGGTGAAATGGGGTAACTACCTAATAAAAATTTTCTTGTATTTTTTTTTTTTAAAGGTTTTTAGGGGTTAATAACCGTTAAGTTTGTTCTAAAATCCCTTTAAAAAAAATATCCCGTCAAAACAAGGGGTATTCAGCTAGTCGTGATATCAGTATCATTGCAAATTTTTTATAGTTTTTTCGAAACGAATGTTAAAGAATTGGAATCAGAAATTTAAAACTACAGAAATTTTCTTATTAATATTGCTTTTAAAACCCCGGAAAATGGGGTAAAGGGGGCCTTAAACGACATTAAAAACTTAATAAATCCTCAGGGGGGAAAGAGTCATAAAAAATAATTCCCCTGCCGAAAAAAATGATGAACGCACAAAACAAAAATTTTGGGTATAAAATAGAAAAAGTCAATTTAGACACCCCGGAACTCGTAGGGGACTTTTACTGGTTTAAGTGAGACACCCTAAAAAAAAAAAACATGCATACACTTGAATAAGCAAAAAATACTATAAAGTCAAAACTAAACTCATTGAGAAAAAACCCAAGTGAGTCTCTCTCAATGTAATTAAAAGATTCCCCTGGAGTATAAAATGAGTAACATAATATGCTCCACCACTGTCGCGTAGAAAAAAAAACAAAGAACCCCTTTTATGCGAGAGTAGGTCACTTTTATTTCCCCTAGAAATTCAAAAAAGGGGGACAGTTTTTTTGATTTACCGATTAATAATCAAAATATAACGGTCTTAAAAAAAAAAAAGTGGTGGGGGGCACGATAATAACCCCATAACATTGCCGCCCATGTCATACCCCCTTTAATGACATTAAAAGTAAAAAACGTTTATCATTAGCGATAGAAGAATTTTTTTTAAATTGTAGATAATAACCTTTTAAACCCAACCTATAAAATAATAATTTATTGGTGCCGGGCGGTTGGGGGTAAGGTGTCGTACCTTTTTCGGGTTTTCCGGGGTTCAAATCCTCGGCCCGGCAAGATTTTTTGATTCCCAAACCTTCAACTACAGAGGTATTAATCAAATTTGTGAATGGGGGAAAATGCCGGCCTCCCCCGTGGTTCGGCCCATTTAAAAACTGAAGGTCTCTCTTTCTCCACCTTCATTATTTCACGTATCACCCTAACATCTGTGGAAAATGTAACTCCCCTTAAGGGGTTTTTCCCACTTAGAAATGAACTCCTCCTTAAACAAAAAAAGCAGAGGAAAGAAAAGGTCGAATGACCAGTCAGGGGCATTGCCCCCCCCCAAACACTTGAAAGGACTATGAAATTTGAAATAGTTATAAATATCCCCATCATTGTTTAAAATTTGAAAAAAACCTTTTTTTATAAACACATCACGTTGATTTTGTTTTTTCTTGACTTTTGGGTTTTACATTATTCCAAAAAAACTTCTGGGTTACCCAAATTTCTTATTTTATTTTGAATAAAAACAATATTGAAATTGGCGTTCGCAGTCGGCTTCTTTGGGGAGTGCGTGGGAGAAAATCCTGGTATAAATTAAAAATAAATTCGATTGTCCCTTGGGCGTTGATTGACGCGGCCTTGACCGTGGGATGGCTTAGTAATACAGATCTCAGTGACCCACAAATTGTCACTATAACAGGTTCTAGTCTTCCACTAGCCTCTAGAAACGTGGGGGGGGGATGGCCACCAACAAAAAACGATGACCTGATCATTATTATTACTTCCCCATTTTCAAAACAATCTTTATGTCTCTGTGTTCTGTAAAACCCCGTCTCTTTGACCAAAAGGGGTGTTCTAATATAAGTTCAGGAAGCCCTGGTCGATTTCCCTAGCTGCTGACAAATACATTTTCTGTTTGATACGGGTTCGTCCTTTTTTTTAATTAATTTATTTGTGCGTCGCATTATTTCATGAGGAGTAAGGGTGAGGAAATTAGAAATTTTTTTCAAACGGTTTTTTACTTGCAAAATCAACTTAATTTTTATTTTACTTATTAGATCGATTATATGTACCAAAAAACACATTTTTAGCAAAGGGGGATCTACCCCAAAAAGGTGGGGCACAGATATCTTAGAACGCCGGATCACAATTATTATTTGTTTTTTTCCCAAAAGCGTTAGCTCCGTCCTTTGTCCGCCAAAATATCAAGTGTATCATTGTAACTCAATGGAATGCAGGAAAGAGGGGGAAATTTTTGGAAATTCACTTCAGTACATTTAAACCCGGATTGAACACCCACCTCCCGTTACTGTAAAAAACAATGATTTGGTTTTTAGCCCCCATGCCCAATGTTAGTCGAGTGATATCTTTCTAAGCCCCTAACTAGCTAGGTGCTAGTAGTGTAATATTAGATCTTTCCCAAGTTAAATTAGTTAAGTCGTGAATGATTTTTTTTGTCTGATTTGAAAGATCTCTTTTAAGGGGCGTTGCCCACCCCTTTACGTCACGGTCGGGCAAGATAAAACCATAAATTCATATAAGTTGAAAAAAAAAATTATAAATTCTTAAAAATTTAAAAATTTCTTACGTGTACGTATTTTTTTTTTAAATATATACAACTTTGGGTTTTTTGTCTTGGTCACAAAACTGTCCTTTTGGAATTTTCCTGGGAGGAGTAGATAAAAACCGTGGTACCCCATGTCATTTAAAAAAGGAAACAAGAAAAAATAAAATTAAAAGGGTGTCAATGATTTCAAGGAGCAAAATTCTGTGTAAACTGTCGGGAAAAGGAAAGGTTTCAGTACATAGACAAGAACCCTCAAGGTGAACTTTTCAGGGGCGTAAGTTAAGCTGAACCCATTTGGCAAATTATCTTCGAAAATTTTCCCAAATAGGCAAGCCCTTAAATCCCAATAAATAAAATTCAGATATGATTTTTAAAGTAAACCTTTGGTATTTGTGTAATATCTTTTTCGTAATAAATTTTCCCCCCGATGGCTTTTTCTTCAATAATTTATTGGTCGTATCCTTATCGTTTATTTTATTTACATATCCAAACCCTCATAGCCTAAAATTTTTACTTTTTTTTGGACTTTCTTTTCTTTTAAATTTGTTTGAAAAAACGTGAAACTTCTGTCATAATGTTCAGTTTTTTACATGCTGCACCCCTTTCTCCCTTTGGGGAAAGGTTGGCCGTTGTTAATGGTATTTTAAGAAATAAATTAAATAACTGCCTTGCGTTTTTAATAAAGGTTTAAATCCCTGGAGGGAAAAAAAAAATTTGTTGCATATTTTTAGAAATTTGGGCCCCTTTGCCTCAAAATATTTTTCGAAACACTTCCGTGCTATCAGCTTAACTGATTACTTTAATTTTCTACGTGATAGTATCAAAAAGGCTCTTTCCGCCAAAATTCGGTTAAAAAATTTGTTTTTTTTACACCTTAGATGTATTTGCTATTTTTTATTTTTTTAGGGTGATTGAATCCTATCTTTCTCGAATCCCAAAATTTGGGTCCTCGAATTTTTTTTTAAAATTCAATTTTAGTTAAAGGAAAAATATTTAAAAAATTAATTTTTAAAAAATTGTTCAAAGGTTTGGTGCAATTGACATTTGACTATTTTTTTTGTATGTTTTTTACGTAAAAAAATACTTTATTTGAAAAAAAAAATTATAATAGTGATTTTGTTACCCTCCCAACTACACAATCTATTTAACTCCTTTTTTAAAAAATTTCTTAAAAAATTTTTGTTTTAAAATTAAGGTCTTCATTGTACTCGAGACCTTTTACTTTTGAAATCGAAATCTCATAGGGTTCTAGCGTCCCAACTTTTTTATTTTTTCCTTGGGAAAGGGAATCGAGCACCGGGACTTAAGTTTGTAGCCCAAAGCTCTAATCATGGATATCAGGAATCGTCCCGTGCCCCGGGTATTTTTCATCATATTTTAAAAAATGCCCGTGATGGGCGTGCGGGAATCATCGGCACAAATGTTGTCAAACAATTTAAAGAATAGATATATCGAATACGGCTGGAAAACCCTAAATATCAAAATAATTAGCTTGTATTTAATCAATCATGATACACCATTCGTAAATTTGCATTGAACCATTGGGGCATGAGCCATCCTGAAATTTAAAAATGCTGCTTTAAAAATTTATGATAGCTTTGGGATCTTTAATATTGATCAATGTATGTAGTGAGAATGGACCATGCCAGGGATGATATGGATAGCCAGTGGTTTAGAGCGTTGGCGTACTAACCAAAAATCGAAGGTTTTATTCCCCTGTCAGGGTCATTTTTTAAATTTTTTAAAAAATCTGATATTTGTGACGTTATTTTCCCCTACTTGATTTCCCCATGTTTTTCTACTTTTTTGAAAAATTTCCAATTTATTTTTGAGTGAAATTTAAAACACTTTGAAGTTAGGGCCCAAAGCTAGTTTCCCGGCCCGACTTAAAAATCTATTTTTTCTATTAAATTAAATGGAAAGGGGCGAAACAAAAATAAAACTGGTTTTTTAAAAAATTGAAAAAGGGAAATTTTTATTTAAAAAAAGAAATTACCCTTTTTTTAAAATTTTTAAATTTTCCTGTTAAGAAGCGTTGATTTTTTTATAAAGAACTTTAGCCATGTTGTTTCAGATGCGAGTTCTATCAAACAAGTGTTCGTAAAGAAGAAAAAAAAAAGTCGATTTTAAAAACCAAAAAAAGGCGTTTTTAAAATTTGAAGTGAAAAAAAAAAATTTAATTCTTTAAAAAAAAACCGTCCCTTTCATTTGCATACAGTTAAAAAATTTTTTTTAAACCTACATTTTTTTTTGATTTTCCCCATCCGTAGCCCAACATTTATCTTTTTGGTTTTTTTAAAAAATATAAAATATATTTTTAATATATATATATTATATATAAATATAATTTTTTAAAATTTTATATATATTTTTTTTCTCTTTGGGTTGGAAGTATAGAAAAACTTTTTAATTTGGGTTTGGGAAAATTTTTTATAAGATACGAGGTCTTCTTTTCTGATGGGTTTTAAAAAGGAGCCAAAACTGTGGTCTTGAAAAAAAAATTATTTTAAATGAAAATTAAAGGTGGTGAATTAAAGTAACGTCTGAAAGGAAAATTTAATTTTGAAAAAGAAACTAGATTTATATTTTGTTCAATTTGCGTAAAAAATTCGAAATTTTTTAGAGGTAACAAATCTCTGAAGTTGGTTTTTCAAAAGGCTAATGCAGTGGTAGGCCCCCCAAACCAAAATCTTCAACTTAATTTAATTTTTTTTTTTGTTTCTCCTATAAAAAAGAAATTTTATTTATTTCGAAAGACCAACTAAACCCAGAGAATTAATTAAAATTTCATTTTTTTTTATTATTAATTTTTTATTATTTTATTTTTTTGTTTTGTTTTGTCTAAAATTCTGTCCTAAACTTTGTTAACTTAGATTTATATTTCCCGGATTCCTTAGTACTTGGGGTGTGTAAAAGGGAAAAAAATAATAAATCCCCAAAAAATGCCAACAATTTTTTTTTATAATTTTTTTTTTTGGCTAAATTAATTTTTTCCCAAAAAAACCATTTTATCGAATTGTTTATTTTTAGTTTTTAAATTACCCGTGGGCTGAATATTTAAAAAGAGTGCCCAAAGACTGAGTTAACCCAGCAAAATTTTTTTTTTTTTTTTAATTATTATTTTTTTTCCTAGATACTGGGGGGGCCCTACAAAAAAAACAGTCTGTAACATCTTTATGTTAATATTCTTGTTATGTTAAAAAAAAAAAAGAAAAAATTTAAAAAATAAAAAAAAAATTAAAAAAAAAAAAAAAAAAAAAAAAAATTTTTTTTAAAAAAAAAAAAAAAAAAAACAACGAAACAAATTTTCTAGCATTTAAATTAGAATAATAATTTAGTAAAAAATTTAAAAGCCCCAACCAAAATTCAAACCATTTTTATAAATCTTTTTTCCTAGTAAAAAATTTTGGGCCAACACAAATAAATTTACCTTTTTTAAAAAAAATATAATTTCTTTAAAAATTTAAATTACCAAAAAGGGAAAAAATTTTGCCTTTTAATTTGAAAAAGAAAAATACCTCTTTTAGAACCAACGAAAAAAAGGTACCCCCTTGTTGTAAAATTAATAGTACACAAACCACTTTAAAATTAGAAAGTAAAATTTTCAAAAATCGGAAAATAAAGATTTAAAGATTTCACTAATTTTTAAATATCCAAATTTTTTTTTTTACAAACCCTTTTTGAACAAAAAGTCACTCTGTAAATGTAAATTAATACAAGGGTACAACAAAAAACTCACACTAAAATCTATTTTTTGTAATATCCTTTAAAAAATTTTTTTTTAGAAACACAAACGCACCTCTTGTTAACCCCATCTAACTTATAAAAAACCCTGTCCCCGATTGACTGAGACTGAGAGTCATTATCGCCCAGCGCAAACTATCAAGGAAAAGCATGAAATTCGGAATGTATTTTTTTTTTTTTTTAGGCACCCACTAAGAAAGGATTTTTTGAAAATTCCACCCCAAAGGGGGAAAATGGGGGATAATATGGTTGATTTGTTGAAAGTCCCCTCAGTTTGAAAATTAATAAACAAAATTTTTTTATTTCGGTTATTGACGTAAAAAAAAAAATAGTGTTTTGAATTTTTTGGAAAATTTTTTTTAATAAGGGGTGAAAAAGGGGGGGTGAAATTTTATCGGGGCTGACTGAATGATTATCATGCGAGCGCAAAATCAAAGGTACAAAAATGAAAAATTTGGACTGTAATTCATTTTGTTATGTAGGGACCCACTAAAAGGATTTTAGAAAATTCCACCCCCAAAGGGGTCAAAAAAGGGGATGATAATTTTTTATGAAAGTCGTCATTTTTAAAGTTACATAAAAAAATTTTGTATTCGGTTTTTGACGTTAAACAAATAATGTGTTTAGGAATTTTGGAATTTTATTTAAAAAAGGATGTAAAAGGGGGGTGAAAGTTTGTACGGACTTTCATTATTTTGATTGAGGTCAAGTTATGGGCACAAAGTAAAGTAAAATTTTAAATTAAAATGTAAATACATATGTATATTTTTTATTTGTTTAATAACTTACGCGAGCAAAGCCCCGGGCAACGTATCTAGTTGTTTTATAAAATTTTAAAAGAATATTCAAATTGGGTTAAATAAAAAAAAAATTTTCATAAATAGTATTTGTAGATTATCATAAAAAATTTCTAGTTTTAAAAAAAAATATTTCTTATTTGTTATGAATAAATATTTTCAGTATCCATTTTTAGCTACATGTTGTTTTTTCAAAAAAAATTTAAAATTTTATTTTTTAATTTTTTACAGGCTTTTTTCCCCCCCTTCCCATTAAGCTTCGGTAAATACTGTAAAAATTTACTAGTACTAATTTTGAACCAAAAACGGCAGAGCTTTTTTGAAAATTTAAATTTTTTTAAAAATGCATCTGTTATTAAATTTTTTAAACCAAAATATAAAAATAGTTATATTTCTCATGTTAAAAAAACTCCCCTGATATAAATTTTAAAAAATTTTTTATAGCCAATTCTAATTGTCAAAATTATTTATCAGTAAACTACCCCTTTAAAAGAATTTTACCCCAAAACCAAGTTATACGTTATTTTGGAGGACAACACTCATAGATTCCCTTTTAAACAAAAATGTTAAGTCATTTTTGAAAAAAATTTGGAATTTTAAAATAAATCACTCATCAGTAAAATTCTCTTAAATTTAAGGGTCAAAATAAATATATCGGTGAGTACCAAAAAAAATTAAAAAAATTGATTTAAGCAAAACCCTTTAGTCTGTGGGCCCCAAAAAGAACACATTTAAACACTTTTTTGGGGCTAGAAGCAATAAATTGTAAAATTAAAAAATAAACTAAAGGCGAAATTTTCCCGATTACAATAAACTTTTTTGATAAAAAAAAAAAAAACAAAAAGTATTGGGTAAACCGAAAAACAAAAAAAATAAACAAAATAGTTTTTTTTATGTTTACTTTGGCAGTTTTTTTTAAAAGCGCCTGCTTCATTTTTTAACGGTTTTAAAGGCGTCACCTAAAAAAAACTAATTAACGGGAAAGTAGGGGCTCGAGTTTTACTAAATTGTTTTTCACCAAAAATTTTTTTACATTTTTTTTTAAATTTTCCGGGAAACACCTCCCCCCTATTAGTTTAAAAAAAATATAACCACTTTTTTTCACTAACTTGTATATTTGAGGACAAAAAAATTGACCCAAAACTTTTGTTTGAATTTATTTTTGTACGTTCCTTTGATGAAAATATTGATTGTCACTTTTTTTACAAACAATTTTTTTAAATTATTTCCCTTTGATTTAAAAAATTTCAAAATTAAGTATTTATTAATTTCGATACTACATGATTTTTTGAATATTTAAATATTAAAAACGTCTAGTTTATGGTTAACACATCAAATTAGATATTTTTTTAAAAAAAATTTTAATTTTAATTTTATTTGTTAAATAAAGTTACAGATAGTGGCACTACTTAGAAAAATTATTTTTAGCAAAACAAATTTCAACTAAATAAACGATGGCTGTTTTAAAAAAATCATCAAATCCAAAAAATATTTATTTTTAGAACATATCAGACGTAATACGCTTATTTCATCAAAAATTTAAAATCGTTCTTTTAATTTGTTGAGATAAAACCTTCAAAAGCAGAGAAAGTCGCACAAAATGCGACTTCCATCACCACACTTTCCCTTTTTTGGATCTCTTTAATTGTTCCCCTTTTGTAGGTGGCAACACGCAAACAGCAAAATTAACCCCCTAAGTCAAGAATAAAAACCCGCGCCCCGGGATCATTTTTCAAAATTCCCTCAGTGCCAACACTGGTCACTTGTTGAGGAAGTCTGTGATTGCTGAATTGCCGCGACTGGTATATAAAACCGAGACGGGGGCATTTCAAATAACCAATCACCGTCACAGAAGAATTGTAAAAAGCAAACTTAAAAACAAAATGTACAAGGGACAACCATATTTGAAACAATTTCTAAGATATCCATTATATTTTTTCGATTTTTATAAAAATAATTTTGTATCGTCTGTTAAAAATCCCAAATTCTTTTATTTCCAACAATTAAATTTTAAAGCAAATACACCCTTTAAAACTAAAAATTCCCCTTTTAATTTCTCCCAACATTTAAGTATAGTTTTGATTATCTAAAAATTTTTAAGTCAAATTTTTAAAAACTTTTTCCTTTACATCAAAAGGCGTAGAAAAGCGGTGATGAGGGGGCCATGCCCCTCCCCCCCCTGAAATTTGATGGTCATAAATTAATTATTTTTAATTCGTTCGCCTTGGAGAAAAAAATATATAACCCCCACATTAAAAAAATATTTAATTTTATTAATTTTTTCATCAAATAAAAAAAAATTTAAAAAACAAAAATTAATAAAAATTAAAAAAAAAACAATAAAAGAAACTCACATTTTGTATTTTAAGAAAAAAGCAATAGTGATTGAAAAATTTAATAATTTTTTAATGTTTGGGTGAAATGGGGTTTTTTAAAAAAGTTAATATTTGGTTTGAAATAAGTGTTGGATTAAATTTAAAATTTTTAAAAGAAAATAAAAAAAAACATGTAGGATTATATACTATTTAACAAAAAAACCTAAAAGTTATAAAAATTTATATTTTAAAATTTTAATTTTTAATTTCCCAAAAAAAAAATTGAGTTTATGTTATTTTTTAAAAGTTGTTTCATAAAATAAAAAAAAAATACAAATTCGTTGTTCTTTTTAAGTTTGTATATTTTTTAAATTTTTTTACAGCATTAAAAATATTTAACCTTATAAATTTTACTTATATAAATTTTCACTTTTGTAGTGAACTAATTAAAAATAATATTAGTTAAAAAAAACAAAAAAAACTGATATTTAAACCCGAATAGCGACGCAAGCTGAACCCTTAGTCGCTAGACCCTCTTTGGTTCCCCGGATTTACTCATCATTATGACAAAAATGGTAAGGTCACGAATGGGTTGATTTTCCTTTAATTTAAACCTTTTTCAGTCAGATTATATTAATTGTTTGTGTCCGAAAAAAAATGTAACTAAAAAAAAATACTATTCTGAAACCTTTATTTTTGCTAAAAATTAACATGACCTTAGTTTATAAATTTAGCAGCTATTGTCTAATACACAGTAATCTCTTAAACTAACAAAAATTAGCATAACCCGGTGGTCACTAAACGGGAAAAACCTTATAAGGGGATCAACTTTAATTTTTCCTTTTTTCGGGATTATGGAAATTTTTTTAACTCCTTTTCAAATGTTTTCAAATACGCTACATGAAAAATTTTTTTGACTCGATTTTAAATTAAATTCCCAAAAAACACACTAATTGACATTTTTTTGCTCGATAATGATGCCAAAATATCTGGATGTTGTTTTTTTTAATTTGGACCGCCCTCATACTTTCCGCTCGGCTACACACTTAATAAATTCGCTAATGGGGTTAGGGGAATTGAGAAGGTTTAATTTAGGGAAGTAACCCGCATTTGCATGGAGGAGAAAGCAAAAACATTGAGGAAAACTACCCCCCGTTCACCGATCGAGATTTGACCTCAACTCGCCCTTGTTTTGGAGCCAAAAACGAAACTGCGCGACTCTCCACAAGGGAGATATTGGATAGTTAAACGAATGCATTTCGTTGGGAAAAAGACCGCCATTTATATGGAACAACAATTCTTTGACAGCTTCAACTTAAATTTCTAAAATAATATTTAAAAATTTTGTGTCATGCATGGATCTGCAGCTAACTTTTTATAAATCGGATTAATATCTATAAAAAAATACTAAGCGTAAAAAAATTTAAATAAATAATTTTGAAACCCAAAAAAATATGTTTGTTTTTATAAAAGTTTTTTTTACCGGAATCCTCCATGTTTTGGTTGGAATGAGGTGGGGAAAGGAAATTTATTCCTTTTTTTGGAAGTAATTTATATCTTCTATAGTTAGTTCAAATCCACTAAGATTTTCTAATATGAAGCCTCACCTCAAACTCAAGTCCAAATTTCCCAAATATTTGCCCTGGAAAAAAAAACTTACGACAATAGCATAAAATAAAAAAAAATCCCTCTAAGGGCCCTTTAAAAACATCTACAGCTTAATATTGCGAAAATTTGCTGAGGATAGATTATTCAAAAATCATCTTGGGGAATCCAATTTTTTAAAAATGTCTGGGTGAGGACCATTGTAAGCACTTTTAAAGTATTATAATTTTCAAAACTTTTCGAAATGAGGAACGCTCATAAATAACTTCGAGGGGTATCCAATTTTCAAACTTTCGCTAGGTTAGTGTCCCAGACCTCTCATTTGACTTGAGAACAACCTTTAAAAAACAAAACTTTTTGTCTATCCTCTCTCCCCCCCACATAAATAAGGTTCTGCCGCCACCGGGTGTAGCAATTTTTTAAAGTAATTGCATGGCTATTACCTTGAATATATTTTTAAGGGTGGGTGAAGGCGTCCTACCTGTGGTGGCTCAGGCTAAGTCTCCCAACAGGAGATAATACGTTAGATTACTTCAGTATGAGTCTTTTTTTTAAAGTATTTTAAAACATATAGTCTGTAGTATAATTACTTATACATATAAGACTAAATAATATACTAGCTTAGGTTATGGGTGGCAATAGCTATTATTAATAATTCTCGTTATTAACAATACAATTTAACGGTCTGTTCAATAAACAGCTTTAGCAAAACATTTTCATTTGTAATCGTTTGTTAAAAGTTTTCAACAGAGCAAAAACCTTTTTTAAAATCTTGAATATTATTAACTTTTATGCTTGAACTTTCTTCTAGAATTTGACTGGTACCCTGATACAATTAAAACTAAATTAAATATTATAAAATATAAATTGAACACATACAATACACGTATTAATAAGTAGGGCCATTTAACTCGACAGATAAATTTGAATACTGATACTTAATACGAAGCAGGTGTAATTTAAAAGACATTGACTAATGAAAGAGGGAAACTTTGTAAGAAATATTCACTCCATTTTCTTAGAAGGTATCCAACTTACTTTGATAGATTACACATGATGCTACTTATCAATCGGGAGCTTAACTGTTATCGATGAAGGTAAGAATGCTACCCTTGTGGGTAAATGAGGTGTACATGTTAAAATATTAATGGCTTGAAGTTGGTCGAAAATATTAAAAGTTAATATGAAATTTTACAGTGCCTGATCCTCGCCGCCGTGCTGGCGTGGCTAACGCCGGCTACTTGGGTGGTGCCGCCGTCGCTTATGGCGCCCTGCTCTTTCTTACGCCGCCCCCGCCTACGCCTCTGCCGCGTACGCACCACCGCCATCACTTCCCAGCACTCCAACATCCTGAGGACTCCCGGTAACTTGGGACAGGTGTCCACCTACTCCAAGTACCATCGACACTCCTTACTCACAGCGTCTCCAAGTCTGACGTGCGAGTGAGCAACGACGCTCTCGCCTACGGCGCCGTCCCGCCTACGCTTCATACGCAGCTGCTCCCGCTTACGCTTCGTACGCCGCCCCCGCCCTTGCCGGTCATGCTTACGCTGCCCTCTGCCCTAGCCGCTCGTGCCTACGCCGCCCCCGCCCTCTCTTACTCCCCTGCCGCCGTCGTGTCCCACGTGTCCTTCGCCGGTCTGGGCGCCACCTACGGCTGTAATTACAACAGCTGACGTCATATTTCCCATTCTTCTCTGGATAACGTGTGCATCCACTACTCTGTACATATTTTATGTTTTATTTATGTTTTCAAAAATAAATCTTTCAACACAGTGAGCTAAAAAAATATCTTTAATTTGACAACTACCCACTATAGTGTATGTACTAGGGTATTTGTACCCATTCGTGTTATATTTAAATTTACTAAAATCAGGCGTGGTTGAGTAAAATTGAATTAAAAAAATTAGCCGTATCTGCGTGTAGAAAGAAGAGAAAACCACTAATAAAAAAGTACCTTGGTAAGTCCCCGGGACTGGCCTTAGAATAGTCCTGGAGTATCCCCTGCTTGTCGTAAAGGCGACTTAAATTCGAAGCTTTTGCGCAGAACGTACCAACTTCCTTCCTCTCTTAACCTTTTCCTTTCCCTTTATCACCTTTCTTCCCTTTCCCCTCCTTTGGTTTTGTTTAGAAGTTTTTAGCTCCCCTACCCCGAGATTACCTTGGCACACACATGGCTTCCTCGACCAACTATTGTATACCCTTGTATGATGTTTGATTTAGTAGACTCATAATAACTAGTATGGGTATATAAACACCTTCGTTTACATGTCATGAAGTGGAGAGGTAAAAAGGGTAGTGGGGATTGAAAAAGCTTATTTAAAGTAACTGTTCGAAGTTCAAATACCTAGTTATCAGTATTGTGGTCTAGGTACAAATTTGGGCCCCCCTGCGGGACGGGGTTTAGAATTTGTCCGCAGTAAACCCCCGCTTGTCGTAAGAAGGGGACTAAAAGGGGAGGTTTCTGTGTAGGACGTACTCGTGTGGGACAAACCTATCCTATATCTTTCCTTTCACATCATTTTCTTCTTCTTCACTTTCCCCTTTTTTTCACTCTTCCCCCTTCGCTTTATCACTTTCTTTTTTTCCTTTT
>JBCFYV010010025.1:0-22969 GCA_039000515.1 Timema cristinae
AAAGATTAATGGGGTTTAGAAAAAAAGGGTATTTGCGAAAAAAAATTTTATAAAATTTTTAAAAAGCCGGCCAAAGGAATCTTAAAACACGAAAAGGGAAAATAAGTTTTTTTAAAAAAAAAGCTAAAAAAAAAAGGGCCCCCCAACCAAAATTTTCCCCGACCGGTAATTAAAAAAAAAGCTTTGTTTTTTGGGGGGTTTATTTTTGGTTTTTTTGTGGTTGGATGCCCCAGCTTAGTGACGTCATGATGAGGTCATCCTGTAGTTGTGTATGGTGACGTTCGGAGTCAATTAATTTGGGTCTTAATATTCAAAATAGGGTGACTTTTTTAGGGGTCACCCTGCCATTTTATTGATAAGGTCACCCATGACTCAGCCTGTGACGTGTGGGTAGGTTTGCTAATATTGTACGTCATCCTGATTGATGAATGACTTTTGGGTCACCTGTACTATGACGTTTAAAATAGTGTGGTCCGTCTGACGTCGGTTCTGGACGCCCCGCGGGGTTTTTTTTTACGTCGGGTAGCTATGCTAAGATAAGTTTGACTTTCCCGGGTTGGTCAGCGCCATTTTTATGGGGGACAATTTTTTTAAAAGTGTAAATAAAAATTTAAATTTTTTTTAAATTTTTTAGTTTTTAAATAAAATAATGATATATTGAAATGTTTTTTGGTGAGGTTTCCGCTCTGACTCACATCAGATTTAAAATGAATAATAAAAATAAAGTGTTGTTTTCATGTATATGACTAAAAACAATACTCTCTACTCATTATGTTTTAACTAAAATATAATTTTTAAACTTTTGGGAAAATTTTTACTCTCAAGAGTTTGTTTTCATTTGGAAATCCATCTGGTTAAAAAAAAACCATTTTTTAAAAAAGGGAAAAGGGGTTTAGTTTTAAAATTTCAACGACAAGATCATCCTTCGCCGGCAAGTTTTAAGTGTAAAATGAATGTAATCATTTTAAAATTCAATTTTTTTATAAAAATTTAAAAATAATGAAAAAATAAATAGACAAATTTTTAACAGTTTACCCCTGTGAAAAAATTAAAAATTAATAACTTAACAAGGACAATTTTATTAAACAACATACATGTTTAAAATTTAAATAATGACGTTATACCAATTTACACTAACAAAGTATATCTAATAAAAAAAATTTTAAATAAAGGGGGAAATTTTACAAAAATAATAAAAATAAAAACAAGTTTTTTTTCAGATTTAATTAAATAAAAAAAATACAAATTTCACATATAATTTTTAAAAAACGAATACTAAAATTAAAGGGTTTTTTTAGTTGTTATTTTGTTTTATCAGGACAATAGGAATACTCCAAATAAAAGATATTATTTTTTTAAATAGACTTTTACAAAACACATCTCAGATTACACATATAAGTTTATGATACACCAAATATGAACAGATATTAGTTTTTTTAAATTTTTTAAACCAGAATTACCAAATTTTTAAAAAAACTAAAACCCATTTGTTCATTCAAGCTTAAGAATTATCCCCCCCTATCCCACATAATTATTACAGATTTTGAATTATTTACAAGGTCAATTGCTGTTTAGAACAAATACCAAATTTTTTCTTTGGAGGAAAAAACCTACGAATTATCATTAAATAGCTTTCACAAAACACGGGGCCATATTTTTTTTCCGTTTCATTAAAAGATATAAAATCCATACGTATTCCCTTTTAAACTTCTTAAGAGATATATTAATTCACACTCTTGGTTGTTTTTAATCTTTTTATGAATTTGTCCATATCTTGATAAAAAAATCAAACAAAATATTATACAAAAAATAAGAGGGCAATAAAATTTTTTTTTTAAAAAATAAATAAAGAAAAAAAAATTTACCTGATTTACTCCGCGTGGGGTATTTGGGATCACCCGCTATTTTTAGGTTGGCTCAAACTAAAAAACGTCGAAATCTAACGCACTGCTTGCCAATTGTGCAGGAGTCAAGGTACGATACCATCACTTACAACTTTGCAATACGTTTTAAACCCACACGCGTATACTTTTTAAAGTGGAAAACCTCAGAATTACAAATGTATGTGCTTTCGATGCGGGGACTTTTTTAGAATCCTAACCACAGGAATTATTAAAACAACAGTTTTTCCCCTAGCTCTTACGCACTATCTCCGTCAGAGACTCTTCCAAAAATTGATATACCCTAAAAGCTTTAAAAAAAATGTTTTCACCAAATTTACAAGCACCACCGCCCTCCTTGTTCACTGTGCAAAATAAGATCTACTTTTAAAAATAGTCTAATTGACGCTCAATATCCGACTTTTAAATGAGTGAAGGGGACGTTTAAAAACCGTGTCTTCGACTATTCCATTTTATGAATTCTAACGATTTAAATACACACGCTTTTTGATAATTCTAACCTAAAGGTGAACACACACTATTCAACTTAAATCTCGCTAGCAGGGCGGCATCGACTCCAAAAGATCAAGGAAAAGGGGTTTTTACTTTCTAATTTATATTCAGGTCGCTTCGGGAAGGTTAACTACTTTTAAAAGGGACAAAATCACACACAGGGTGTAAAAGGGACACACACACACACACACACTGACGGTTTTGCGATCTATAAAAAGAGAATTTAACTATAGAAAGTTACTTTTCACCCCATCTTACGTGTGAAAAAAGTTGTCCGTAAAACAGTTTTCCCCTCGTGTTTTCTGCTAAAAGAAGAAAAATTTTTTCCCATCTATCTCTATGTTCAATTTTTATTATTTAACTAATTTTATTTTATTAAATATCTTTCAAATTTAATTTTTTTTTTTAAAAAATTTAAACTAAAAATTTAAATTTTTTTACGTTTTTTCTCAATTTATAATTAAAACTAAAATTTAATTTTAAAATTAAAAATTTTTTTAATATTTTTTGTGTTTCTTTTTTCAAAATTTGTTTCTAACAATTAATTTTTTATTTAGGTTGTTTCTCTCTTTCAAAAATTTAAGTTTTATTTTTTTCTAACAATTAATTAATACTAAACAATTTTTTTAAATATTTTTATGTTTTTTTTTTCAAAAATTTAAATTTTTTTTTTTCCAAATTTAAATATTTAAACAACAATTAATTATTTAAATTTATTTCTTTTTTTTATATGTCTTACAAAAAAAACATTTATACCCACAATCTAGTGACAATGCCACACCCTTTACCTCGAACATTAACGAAAACGCAACACATTTTTGATTATCGGTGGGTACAAACACAAATGACTCTTTACAATAAAAGGAACAGAACAACTTACAGTCGTTCAACACCTAGCAGAGATACTTATTCGTTTAATCCTTTGATTTCGAAGGGGAGCCCAATGCATTTCTAATGACTGTTTCTCTATCTTTTACATATTTGCCAAGGTACGGCGCCTTACGATTTAAATTTGGGACTCAGATCACAAAACCGGGAGAATAACCCGAAAAACCCGGGTCGGCTTTCGTCCCGAGATCGATAAATTGATGTACCACTATTATGAATACATTAACAAAAGTTTTTCAAAGTAATGCCAGATTGGGTATGGGCCGTGTGTTGAGGTTTAAAGGAATCACAAAAGAGAGGGGGAAGGGAAATGGAGCTTTAAAAAAAGAAAGTCCCTTTCCCCAAAACGATTATCTATCATCATAAAAGGAGCATTGCGTTTTTTAAATCATTGACGAATTTTGGCCACGCTAATAGTAATCAAAAGCCAAAATCACTAATAAATTTTAATTAAAATCATATAATCAGGGTAATAAAATAAAACAGTTTAAGAGACTTTCTCGCAAAAGCGCGGTAGATTTAACCGAGGGAGGGGGGCGCGAACATCCGATAAATTTCAGCGTTTTTTTGGGAGAATATAAATTTCCGTGTAAAATACCCTCTCGCGGTCAACGGTTTGGGGGAATGAGGGGGTTTCGCTTCTACTAGGAAACTTTACCACTGTACGATGACGTCACACATCACTTTAACGTAATAATAATAGGGCGCGGCCTTTTCCGTTCGAAATTCTGCACGGTTTAATACCGGTTTTTAAAAAGAGGTGCGAGACTTTCAGTAAGAATACTTGCCCAAAATTAGTCCATACCTCCATGTTTGTATGGAATGGAATGTTTTTGAAATATTGTAACAGAAAAATTTGGTCTGCCGTTTGTTTCACACCATAAATCGAATAAAATTGACGGTAAAAAACATTTGTATTTAAGACAGGTTTTGGTATTATCGTGAAAAAAAAAGGGAAAAGTAATCACGAATGTTTAAATCATACCGCGCAACGGCAAACAAATAAAGAAAATCCGCATCTTTGTTATATGCGGGTTTTTGGAAGGAAGCAGCTCGATATAATTACCTAATGGTATTTTATGATTTCAACAAAAAAAAATGGGCATAACCGATATTTTTTTTTACACAAAACCAAATTTTTCATACACAGCACATTGTGTAAAATTGAATTTTTAACGATAATAGGGCGAGGATTGTGAGCAATGCGGAAACGATCTCATTCCTTTTGGAAAACCCGGTAGACGGCTTCATCGACTCCCGAGACAACCGACCTTTCAATAAATTGTTTCGTTGCGCAAATGGGGGGTTTTTGATACAATTTATCCTGAAAAGATTTCATCACTAAACTACACCCCCCAAAAATTATTGGGGAGGGAACTAAAATACTCTGCATGAAAAATGGACCACATACTTTTAAAGACAGCCTATGTTTCCCCCCCATGCCACTGAACAGATCCGAAAGCTTTTGACTAACGTAAAAAAGGACACTACCCCTACTGTTTAATACAGAAAAAATTTTAAAATTTAACGGGGAATGCCCCCCCCGAATGTGGGTGCGGTTATATAAACCGGGATAGCAAATGACTTTATGGTTGGAAAACCGACAAACGGGGCAGGGTATATTTTTAATAAAAAGGGCAGAGTGGGGGCCTATTTGTGGGATGACGTAAATGTTTAGCAAGGGTTGGTACTTTTCGTCATTTTTTTCTAAAAAGGGCGCGACAAAGTTTTTAGAGAATCTATCACATTCGTCGGCGTGCAATAGATTTTTTAAAAAAAATTTGTTCCTAGCCCCCGATCATAGCCATCCTGCCCAAGGGGGGGTTACAGGGCGGTGACAGACAGTCTGTGAAACCAAAAAAGGGTTTGCTATCTGGAAAAAACCCACCCGATTTTGGGGCACCCCTTTAAACGGGGGGAGATAAGATTTTGGCAGGAAAGGAGGGCTACTGGACGCCGAGAGAGATTTTTGAGTTTGAGGATTTTTTTCCACGGTGTACATGTCTTTCAAACCGTGACTGACAATAACAGGGGACGAAAGAGACCCACCAGCTACGGTGCACTCTGTTGAGAGATCGAGCATTTAGAGCCGCGGGGTACTCTGTTACAACATAAAGATTGGATTTTGACAAAATACGAGTGAAGACCCACAACTAATTTAGAGCAAAGCAATCACCCTAGATTCAAACTGCCCCACCAATCCACGTGACCACGGAGGGTGGACTTGTGAGTCTATGACATTACACTACAAACAAACCCCCGACAAAAAAATAGCACTTGAGTCGCAGTTTAATCCCGGGGTGTGCAAATATTTTAAATTTCCTGTAGGTCACCCTAAATTTTTTTTTGTCGCCGACGATTGCCCCGCGACGTGGTAGACCGGGGGGGCTAATTAAATGCACTATTTTGCCTCCTAGAAATTTTTTTTCACCCCGTACTCCCCTACAAGACACAATCAAATAATTTTTTGTTTTGCCCTCTTCGCAAACGAGATGAACCAAGTGATTTTTACACCGACTCTGCAGGACTATACGGGCACAGGATATGGACGAGGTTCGTCTAGCGCTAAAATGGGCTACACAATGGTTAGAGTAACAATTTTTGGGAATATAAAATTACCCATTCGATCCCCCCCAAGAAGGGGACGTTGAAGTATTTTAAAAAGTCCTCAAGATCAAACAGGGGGCGTCGGGGATACCCGGGAGGGTAAAAAACAACGCGACAAAGACAATTACTTTGGGCGAGTTTTTCAAAAAAAGGGGGAATAGTGCTGGAAAAAACGAAATTTTTAAAAAAATCCGGGAAAGCGGCACTCGCCAAACTGGTTAAAACCTTCTGGGACGATTTGCTTTGAACGAGAAAAAAAACGCAAACCAAAATTTGTGAACAACCCAAAAGATTTTTTCTCCACTCACCACCCGGGACAGAGTTCGAAACTTTAAATTTTCCCCAATGACGGGGTTCTTCGCTCGGGACATCCCTTTACGGGGCCGTCCTCCCCGGGATACGGTAAAACGTCCATAGCCGCCTATGTGACCACCGTGCCCGTATAAAATTGTATTCATATCTCAAGGCATTTGGGGGCGTTTCTTGTCTTTATGTACACGACTCTTTTATAAATGTGATAACCGACAGACACGTACACGAAACCGCCCGGGCGACAATTTGGGCGACAGAAAAACGACTGACCGCACTCTGAGAGCGCCTACATTACAGAGTTTTTTTCCGGGTGACCAAAAAATTATTCTTACAAGGGTTTTTGCCCCGAACGAACATTCGGGCCCGTCAAAAAAAAGTCAAGGTATTACACAATTATAAAAACACAAGATTGTAAATTTCACAACATTAAAGACATGATTTTGAAAGACTGACCCCGTACACGTGACAAACCCGCAAAAAATTAAAAAGAAAAAGAGGCCCATCGTCTTCTCCCATTTGGGAGAAAAAATTATAATTTTGTTTTCACTAAACGTGGGAATTAAATAACAACACGTCCATACCCTACGGCATAGTTTATGCAACCCCCGGGCCCGCGGGTAAAGAAAACTACATGATTAATATAAAATTGACAGTTTTCTCTCTCACTCTCTGATTCCAGTGTCATCCTTTAAAAATCAAAAATTTAAATAGAAACCCATATCACCTTAGAGCCCCCAACACTCGCAAGTCTAACGAAAAGTCCCTACAATTGCTGATACAGCCCCGTCAGGCTTTAGTTAAAAAATTTTCTATTTATTCCCGGGGCGGGAACGAGGGAAAAATATCCCACGATCATCGGGCTCTTCACCACGGCAAAGTTTTGGGCCGGCTTTTATAGACGAAGACAAACGTGGTAAATTGCGTATTACAAATTAACACGACCACCCCCTTTTTTCACAATAAAAAAGGGTGAAAAAATTTGCTCAACTAGTTGCTTTAAAAGGGACTCCCCTAAGTTGAACACACTGATTCGCTAAAAACACTAAAGGGGGGGGAGGGGGGGTTTGGATCGAGTGACATCACTAAAAAAATTGTTCCGGAAAATTTGAAATTTTAGTAAAGGGATCAAAAAAACGCGTCCACCTCACGTACTGGAGAAGCGGATTTGTGTCTGATGTCTGCCGGGGTTAAAATATTTTACCTAAAAAATTATAAAAACATACGCGTCTAGAATAAAATCGCGCTGGAACTTACTCTCCCCTCTCCAGACAAATTTGAAAGTTATAAATATTTTTTTTGGAACATTAATAGGGCGTAACGAAATTTGATTCCCCGTCTATAAAGAAAAAATTCCCAATGAGACATCATCGTATATTTTTACGTGCTGGGACCTTTTTTTTTTTACAGTTTCCCCACCCACAGTGACTGTTAAGGGTTTTTTTTTCTTTACATTTTTTGGACACCACCACCACCACCCCCCAACTGACAAACAATTTTTGACTTGCAAGATTCAAAGACAGAACAACACATTTATTTAAAAAGAATGTAGTTTTGGGTTTCAATGTGGGGAGGGGTTACTCCCCACGACTTTTAAGTCCCCCTATTTTTTTTTCAAAATACCCCCCATTTTCAAAACAGTGCTTTTTGATCACGTACAATCACCACGGGCCCCAGGGGGACGAGGGTGAACAGCGCCATCTTTTTAAATCCTTTTTAAAATGGCCCCCTCGTGTACTAAAATTTTATGAAAAGGGGGAGGAGAAAAAAATTTTTAATGGACACGAAAAAAATCATTTGTCTTTGACATGAGGACTTGGGGTGTCCCCCCCTGAAATAGGGTCTCAAATAATCATGATAAATTTCGGTCCCAGGAAAAAAATAAAAAATCGTTTTTGCCCCTTGCAAATTAAAATTTCTCAGGGAAGGTTTGTTTTAAACCCCAAACCACCACCCCCCCCAAAACTAAAAATTTTTTTATTTAAATTTTTGCCCAAGGGAAAGATAAAACCCCCCGGGTTAAAAAAAAAAAAAAAAAAAAAAACTTTTTATTGATAGCAGATATTCCTAAACCGCGACATTTTTAAAAAAAAAACATGTGTTGTGAACTCTGATAAATTTTGATAAAATTTAAAAAAGCCACCATATCGTCTCTACATAATTTTGTAAAGGGAAAAAAGAATTTTTTTAATCTGGATAAAAAAAAACACTTTAATGAATGCTAGACAGGGTGTCCATCATAATTATATAAATAAAATTTGTCCCTAAAAAATTTTTTTGGTTCACCACCACTACTATAAATTGAAATCGTATTTTTTTTTTTAGTTTATACCCAAAACTAACGGTGCCATCGATGTCGGTTTTTTTACCCCCTTTCACACTGATATTACGGGACCGTCTAATTGGGGAAAACTACTTTTTTAGAAAATTTTTTTGTTAAATTTAAAAAAGGGTGCAGCGTGGATAAATTTAAGAATTCTATGGTGTTTTAGTGAGAAAATTTATTCCCGCGAAAAACCAGTCCGTCACACTACACAAAGGGGAAAAGGGCAATTCAATTTTTTAAGGCCGGCGGGCCTCAACCATCGGCTTGACGATTTAATGAACGAGGTTTATTCAAAAAAATGAGAACTTTTCACCAAGGGCAGTCATCATAGAAACCTACGTTATTCTGATCACACAAAAACTTTTTTCCTCAGGGGATTTAAATCAGGGCATCCACTCAACGAAATAAAATTTTTGTGTTTAAAAAAACCCCGGACAAACACAGATAAACTATCGGGAGACAAGTTTTTCCGAAATCCTCCGAAATCAAAGAATCATAGGAAAGCAAACCGAATCCGCTCACGGTATTACATTTTACTGATTTAGAACGCCCACGAACGCTTGCGCTTTAAAAAGGGCATATTTGACAGGGTTTTTAAAGTTTGTCCCCGCTAGACACTAATTTTAAACATCAAGAAAAATAACACGTACTGTCTGTGTTGAAAACGCCCGTCCCAAATTGCGCAAAAAACATTTTTAAAGTCGTCGACCCGATTTATAACAACACTCGGCCCAAGTGCCTAAAAACATTAAAAATAATATTAAAATTATAAAAGAGATAAGGAAAATTAAAAAAGTATAAAATTTTTATGCGAAAAAATTTGGGTAGCACGGTTTCGTTGAAAAAAAAAAATAAGTCGTTTAAACGGGCGGGTCTTAGCATCCCTACTACCCGCTATTCTTTCGCTCTCGTAGGCGCGTTGGTTAAAAAAAAATAAAGTCAAACTTAAACAATCTTCAGTCCCGCCAAACTATTTCCAAAAACCGAGACAAAGTCGCCCCCACCACTGATTTTTTACAGATAAAAAAAAAAAACTGAAACTAGGGAAAAAAAAAAAACGATTATCAAAGATTGGGCCCGTTTTTAGAAAACTCAGCAGCGTTATTAACAAACAGGGAGAGAGCGAAAAAAACCAAAAAATACCCACTGGGGGGGCCCCCCCCCCCCCCACTATTTAAAAACGTAGACCGTTGACCTTGCACACAAAAAAAAACGAACTAGGGGGCAGCCGGCGTTTTCCCCTCCCCATTTATTTTAGACGAGACCACATATCAAAGCACCTATTATGTTTTAGCTCCCAAGAAGGAGGGGGTGGGGGAAGGTGAGTCTTATTTTGTACCTAATCAAAATCTGATGAAATTGAAACAGGGTTTTCAAAAATTTTCGGGAAGATAGCAGGAAAATATTTACACCTTAAATCCACCCTAGATGTCACTGACCCTATATTTGGGAAATTTGAAAAGAGGGGATCTTTTAAAAATTTGGGAATCGAGTTTTTCCGTAACATAACGATATATACCTGGGTAACAACACTATAAAGGGACGCAAGGGCTTTTTGGGGTTGTTGACCAAAAAAAAACGAAATAAAGATAAATTCAGAGAGTGATTTAAAAAAATATAAAGACATACTAATTGCCACGACGCTCATCGACAAAACTTTTATCCCAGCGAAAAAAAACGTCCATAAGGAAAAAATATAAAACAACATTTTTTAAAATTTTCCCCCCAACCCCGCTGAAAACACGAATGACGCAACGTTTAAAAAAATATATTACAATCTCCCCCGACCTTCGGCTTTCCCCGAGCGCCACCCAAACTTAAAAAATATAGTCGGTTTGGGTAAAATAAAAGTAACAATGGGTTTACCGGCAGGGTGCTACACCTTCCCATGGTTAAAAAAAAGGGTTTCCCCCTAACCCGTTTTAGAGGTCCAAAATTGACGATGTTGGAGATTGATCTAGTAATAGAAGCTTTAAATAATACAACCGGGCGTCACTAATCTAATCATTATTGAGTTTTTTCAAATATGCGTGGGCTATACCTCTTAAAACAAAATCGGGGGCAGACATCACCGTGGCTATAAACAATTTTAAAAAGGACGACGCCCCTTTCGATTCATCGGGCAAGGGAGGGGAATTTTTTTAAATTTTAAATTTTAACATTTTTTAAAAAAGAGGGGGTTCATTTATCATTTGCTAATCCCGGGTATAAAGGGGGCCCTCGTGGGGCGTTTTTAATCGCCACCTGAAAACTAAAATGGGAAATATTTCACCGCACAACACCACAACTACGTCGGTTTTGGCAAACAAATTCAAAATTATAACGCTGTGTTTATTCGACTATAGGGAATTCCCCGCTTCGGTAAACCTTTCACGTACTTAAAATATTTTTGCGCCCCGAAAAACGTGGGGAAAATTAAATTGGGGAAAAATTTTTTTCAAGGGGGGGCGATCATGGCGCATAATAAGAAAAAAAGATTTTTGACAAAGGTACGAGGGTAATTTTACACGAAAATATTTAGCATAGTTTAAGTAATCAGACTTTCCCCCCCCGGTCCCATTTGTTACAGGGGCTCCGCGGGCGGCCTATTAGGGACATTTTTATAACACGAAATAGTTTCGCGTGCGTCCCTACAATTTTTCAAATAATAAAAAAGTACAGAGAACGAATTAAGCTTCAACTCATCTGGTCAAGTGGGAAAAAACGACAGTTCTTTTAACAGCTGGGGGCTGCTCTAACATTAACAAATATGAGTCATTTTATTTGCACGCCTCGGATTCGAGCGCCGAAAATTACGAGAATAAACACTCTCTTACTATACTAAAAATTGGCACAGTCCATACGGCTAAACACGACCGGGGAGTGGGACTAGCTAAAATTTTCCTATCCCCTGGGGTTTTTTAAAAAATCCGAAGATAACATTTTTAACCAAAGAAAGAAATGACGGCAAAAAGCGTGGGACCCAAGTGGGGGGGTTTCCTTTTCCCCAACAAGATTTCACCTCCTTTTAAAAGGCTTTAAATAAAATTAAAATTCTATAAGTGTAAAGGAGACTAAGGTTTTAATATCCAATTTCAATGTACATTCTCGCGATCAAAAAATTTTTGATGAGATTAAAAAAAAAAAGGGGGCCGGGCCGCCGACAAGTCACCCATAACACACTTTTCAAAAACACAATTTTTATTTACGGGGGCGAAAAAAAAATTTAAAAAAGAATTTTCCTTTCGTCTCTATGTGGGGATCGGAGACTTTAAATTTCAACCATTTGAAAAAGACCCCAACCAGATCACTTAACCCTTAAACACCATGAGGGATTTAATGAGCGAGGATATTTAAGGGGGTTTTTTTGCGACCCAACGTAAATTCCCGGGTCTGGTTCAATCGAAACGGAACCCCCTTTGTGTACACAAATTATAGGCCGCTTGCTAGCACTCTTATGTAAATGGGTTAAATCATACAGTTCCCCTCCGCCCCCGCGCATCACGTGTTTTTTTCCTTATTCTATTTTCCCTCGAGAAATGTAATTTGACCTAAAAAATAGGCTTAACACAAATTTGGGGAACGGTGAATTTTCAATCGGGTTTCCCCTGCCCCCGAGCGGTTTTACATTTTAGAGAGGAAAAATAGATAAAAGATACGTGACGTAGTAATTTTCTTAGTCTTAACAATGGAGGGAAAGAGAAAACATTGGTCCCGCTATCACGCCCGTTATAAAATCAACGGGACGGTCTCGGGGCGTTTTTTGGCGGGTTATTTCGATTTGTCAAACCTTGTTTATGAGGGGGGGGAAAACGTTGGGGAAAAAAAGGTTACAAAAGGTTCGCATATTTTGGGCCCACATAGCGACACGCGAAACCCCGGGCAAAAAGTCGGTGATAATTAAAAAGCGCTCACTAAGGGGGGTCGAGGGGCGTGGGTTAAAAAAGGTAAAAAAAAATAAACGACTTCATTTGAAGGTGGGCGCCAGACCAAAAAGGGGGAAAAGAAGCAAAAAAGATATTTTCGATTAATTTTTGGAGTTTCAAAAAAAACTCGATCTTTTCACGAAAAAGCATTTTAAAAGGGAATTAAAAATAATAAGGTCGAAACAAACCCATCACTTTCCCTGGGCAATGACGCCAGTTGAGTTTTTTTTCCCCGGGACGGGGAGTATTTCGGGCCTCTCTTCGATTAATTAATCTCGTATTCAGCTGGGAGGGGGGGGCGGGACACCGGGCGAGGGGCAATAAAATCGCTGCTCAACAACTTGTTAAATTCATTATTCCGTCAAATCAATATCCTCCAACGAAACACCTATTACAACCTCGACAGACAACTATGCCCCACAGGCTTATTTAAACTTTTAACTAATTACGGTAGAGACGCCCCCACACCCACCGGGGAATGGTAGTGGTTTTTGGGTACCCCTGCCCCAACGGGGAATCGCCGATCCACAGAGAACAAAGGCTTCGCCACAGATTAACTTTTTAAAAAAACCGGTCGACTTGGGGGGACTTTTTTCCCCCGCATTTTTTAAAATTTCACATTTGCGTTGAAAAAAGTATCGTTGCGTTTAAATTTAAATTTGCAAAAAAAGAGAGTTTTATCTGCTCACAGACGCGGGCAATTTAAACACCCGTACGGTTTCGAATTTTAGACGCCCCCCTCTTTGGAAACACGGGAATGTCTCCGACAATTCACTCCTAAAAAAAACCTGTTTTCGAAGCCGGGCCCCAAACCACCCAAGGGTGACGTCAAATCTTTACCGTACCAAAGGGCCAAGCTGTGAGTTAAACAAGTTTTTCAAAGGGGGGATCCCTAAATTTTTATTTACAAAGGTTCAAACGAGGGGTTTTTGGCAGTTTGAACACGAATCCTTTCAATGATTCCCCAGAAACCCGATCTTTTCGCCTGTATGTAAAAGGAATCCAAAAACATTTGCCCATTTTGATAAATTTTGACAAAAAGTCGGGACGTCCACCCTCGCCCATGATACTTTTTTTCGGGATTGGGCATACACCATCAGAACAACGCCATTTAAACACGCGAGACATTTTTTAAAAAAAGGTTTCTTTATTTTTGGCCTTCGTTTACTCCCGACAGGCAGGACAGGGCTCGCACACCACCTTCAACAAGGGGGAAAGGGGATTTTTTGTTACATTTTAAGACAGACCGCACCGCCATAACCTTTTTTTTTCTCTGAGTACGAGGGACGGTGTCTAAGATTCTAACGTGAGGTGAAAATTTAATTTTTAACACAGAAATTCCATCAAATAGACACACCGCTGCGGGGGAAAATTTCAAACCAAAAGGGACATTTCCTTCGGACCCAATTTCCTCAAATTTTTACTCGTCCCCCCCTTTTTTGGGGTCAATTTTTACCCCACCAAACCCGGGCCCCCTTGGTGGTTTTAATTTTTTTCCAAATTTGGGGGGTATTTATACAACGGGAGACGACCGAGCTTAGCGATGACTAACTCTTGAAAAAACACTCGACACATGGAGGTACAAACCCCAAACGACTCCAAGGCAAGCCTCCGGGGTGTGCGGCAGTATGCGTCTGTTTGCCCTTTCCAAGGGCCCGGCTGACCTGAGGAGATTCACAACCTGTTTTCAACCGCCAACTTGTGTAAGAAAGACCGGGTGGCCGCACCTGTTTAAAAGCGCTTTGGGCCCCTGTCCAAGATTACTACAGGGTGCGCAGACGTGTTTCCAGCATTTTGATATAAAAGGTAAAAACATAAATTTTTTTTAATCATTTGTATTCAAATTTTTTACATAGAACTCATACATGTCGGCCATCTTTGATTTTTTCATTTATCGTAAACTCGAAAAAGGAGTGGGTGACACCGAGCTACCATATTTTTTATCGCGAGAAAAAAATCGCGTGTTATCAAATTTAATAAAACCACCGCTTGTGTTACTCCCCAAATTGGGTCAAAAAAAAAACAAAATTTTGAAAACCTTCGTGCCTTAAAAGCAAAAAAAACAAAAAGGAAATTTTTTTGTCCCTCTCACAGGCCGACATTCATCCCACTACGTGAGGACTAAAATTCCCTTTTGTTGATTTTATCAACCAAATTGTTGGGGGTACCCCCCTTGTCACGACATCAAACCCCTGCGCATTAAAAAAAGCAAACGCTTTGCACGATTCGTCAATTTTCCCGCGCCGGGAAAATTTTATAAATTTTTTCCAAACACCGACGACGACGACGACCACGATACTAGCTTTTAATTGTGACGACTGTTGATTTCAGGGCATCAGTCTAACGCAACAGGATGAAGACGTGAGCTGAAAAATGGGGCAGGGGAATCACCCTCGTTGCTAACCAAGACTTTCTACCTAAACGACAAACAGAACAAAAACCCTGGCGGTGGGGCTCTTTTCCCCGCCGCAACTTTTTCGTCACGTGATTTTTTCATCATTTCTAATCGTCTAATACTCACCGTCCCCAATGGGAAATTTTTCCAAAGAAATGCCGTTTTTGGTACGAGTGTTGGGAGACGGTGTAAACTTCGAGTCCACCAGGACGACTTTTCATTTTGGGGGAAAAAACTTTTCGGGGGTGTGGGAAAAGGTCGAGTGAAAAAAAAACATTTAGATCTCCTGTCACGGGCGAAATAAAAACTTTACAACTTTAAAAATATATCACAGAAAAACCCCTGTAAATATCTAAACCACCCAAATTAAACGAGTTCATAGACAATACGCCACCTCCAAAACGTTGTAGACCCGCCCCCACCTACCCATTTTTGACTATCTTCACCTATGACGATCTTTGTAATTTTTTTGGGGTAACAATAATAAATTGTGAAATATTTATTTTTTTTTATTTTAAATTTAAATTTTGAAAAACTTTTATTTTTTTTTCATTTTAGTAATATTACCCTCTCATTTTAAAAATTTTTTAGTAAGAGCGTTTTAAATAAACAATTTTGATATATAAATAACTAAAAAACAAATTTTCAATTTTTACACTTTTTTTAAAAAAAAAATTGCTCAAACATATATAAGTGACGTAAAAAAAATCCACACCACGGGCTCCAGAACCCCTGCCTGACGCACCCCACATTGAAACGTCATATCACAGCTGACCAAAAGCAATACATCAATCAGGGGGGTCACAATACTAACAACCTACCTACACTCCAACAGGGTGACCGGCTGACCTTACCAATAAAACATGGCAGGGGTTACCCAATAAAACGCACCATATTTTTAATAATTACGACCCAATCGACGTCCCAACGTACCCTAAACACACACAGCGACCTCCTCACTGACTCACTAAACCTGGCGCACCACAGACGCAGTCAATATTATTTTTTAAAAACATGACGTAAAATCGATATACCGGGGCTCTTACTAAATCCCTCCCAGAACCGACGTCAACCGACCACACTATTTTAAACGATAGTCCAGGGTACCAACAGTCAAAAACAACAATCAGGGTGACGTCCAAAAATAGCATACCTACCCACACCCAACAGGCTGACGTCAGGGCTGACCTTACTCAATAAAAAATGCAGGGCGACCCAATAAAACGTCACCATAATTTTTTAATAATTTAAAGACCCAAATCTAAAAGTGACGCCCCTATCGGAAAAGCACCATACACACATCTTACATCAATCAGGAGACCAAATACTATAGCAACCAACCCACACTCCAACAGGCTGACGTCAGGCTGACCTTACTCACACGTCACAAAGCCGGCGTCCCCTCACAGACGCAGTCAATATTATTTTTAAAAACAGTGACGTAAATTTGGGAAAACCCCCTCACTACCTAAAGAATAGACCTTAATGGCCGATACTTTTTAAAATATAAAGACAAAGACTCAACTGCCCAAAGACGGGATAACGAGTTCGGGTTTTCCGTTAGTTTTACGGGGTGGCTTACACTAAATGGGTTCCCCCTCCCCAAAAATTTTTATTAAATGATTCAACAATAATATATAGCCGTTGTTGGGGGAAAAGGGGGTTTTGGGGGGAACTTTAAAAAATTACAAAAAAATAAGAAAAAACTACATCTTGGGGGGTACTCAAAATAACTATAAAAGTCTGAAAATTGGAACCCAGAAAAAAGAAGGGGGGGGTATTATTAAAAAATTTTTTTGGGGTTGGTTTTGTACAATCCAAATAAGTCTTAAAAATTGAAATGTATAAATAGGAGTTAGGGAAATTGGGAAATTTTGGGGGTGTGGTGTGGTGGGGTTGTGTGTGTTGTGTGAAAAAGGGGGGGGGAGATGGCTATCTATATATATCTGTATAAGCTAATGAAAAAAAAAAACCACAGTGTTTTATTATAGCTAACAAACAAATTTTAGATTTAAAAAAATGCATATACTCTTTGAAATAATTTGAAGACACTAATAACGAACCTTAAAAACACATTTTTGTCTTTTAATTTATTTTTTTTTTCACTTAATTGATTTTTTTGCTTCCCGATAAATATTGTGGATCTTTTTCTTTTCCGCAACAATAAACAAATTTTTTAACCTTTTTGGGTCACTATCACGAAATAAAATGGCCTTAGCCAATGTAAAACTTCATTTCATTCACAAGCAAACCCTTAACTCACTAACGAATAGTTAATACATTAGTTTACTGATTTTAACTCAGCAGTTCGGATACTTAGGCCCCTGCATATGAGAATGTGGTCAAAAAAAGCCGGTTATTATTCTCATAGAGAAGGGTTTTTTTAAACATTTCTGATTTAGGAAAAAAAAAAAACCCCCCTTTAAAATCCCCCCCCTTTTTTTTTAAAATTTTTAATAGAAATGATCCCGTGTAATAGTGTCATGAATTTTTTACACTTAGGGGACTGATCACAATTTGATTGAAAGTATGAACGATTTCAATTTACGTCCATAAAAAATGTCTAAAAACCTTTTTCTATTTTTATATGTTTTTTTTTGTAATTTTTCTTTTTTTTAAATTTTTCTTTTTTAGCGACGCCCCTTTACTACCTTTTTAAAGTTTTTCCAACGTACAATTATCTGATGACTAGATAAAAATGTTAAATTTTAAAGGGAAGTGTACCCACATTTGCGGGGTGGGAGATCATGCACTCGACCCGATTTGAACCCCAATCTTTTGTCATCGACAGCTAAACTTTTGAGATGTAACCCCTTAGACATGCAGCCACCGAAGTGGGTTTTTGTTTTAAATCTTCACATTTTTATCCAAATGAGTTTTTACAAGTATTTATTTTTTGGGTATTTTAGTTCTCACATTATATTGGGAAATTTTAACTGTTCACACAACTTTTGAAAAAAAAAAATTAGAATATTGGGGTTTTTATATTGTTAACACAAATGTTAAAAAAACTTTGCGTAAAAAAAAACCCTTAGAAAATGCCACCCGGATTCGCCGAAAAATAAAAAATTTAAACGGGTTATATTTGTAGCTCGGTGTCAGATTATAGAACCACCGTTTTTTTTACCCCAGAAAATCAACGAATACTCCATAATAATTTCCTTACATTTAAAACTATAATTTTGGCATTTGAATCTTCTAACCCTTGAAAATGTAGAAAATTAGTCCTTTTAAAAAAACTAAACCTAAAAAAAAAACTAAACCAAATAATTTCCCCATAGAGGTAAATTATTTTTTTAAATTTTTTTGACCCTCTGTCAGTATTTTTTTTAAAACCCCTCTATTTTGAAACCGAGAAAGGAAAATATTGGTAATCGTGCCTTTTCTGAAAAGCTCTAATAAGTGTTAAACCCCCTTTTTTTTTTTAAACTTTCCGTTAATCGCAGAGGTAGAAAAAGTCTTATTCTAAGGGGGTAGACACTGAAATCCGTTGGAAGAGTTCCCCTCATTAGGGAGAGAGGTATAGGAGAGTCACGTGAATCAGAGGGGGAAAAATATCCCCGGGGTTTTCCCGCGATAGCGAAAGTCCACCTCCCGTTCGGGGCCTATAAGAGGATTTTTTTGGGGGTAGCTTTTTTTTTCGGGACCCACTTTAATTTTTCATTAACCCTGTCAAAAATAAAAATTTAATTAGTCCAACGGGGGGGGAAAAAAAGAAAAAAAAAAAAAAGAAATATAATTTATACTTTTTTTAAAGTCAATATATACCTCACGTAAATATTTTTTAAACCAAAATTTTTCAGTTTCTCTACATCTGTAGGTTTTCTTTTAGTTTTGATGGCTGTTAATTGAATTTAAAAAAAAAATGATCACTCATTTTTAAATTTTTTTTAAATTTTTTTTTATTTTTTTATTGTTTTCATCAACACTCAAAATAAAGCATACTTTGAAAAAAAAAAATTTTAAAAAATTATTTGATTTTACATAAGTTCTCAAGTACTTAAAAAATAACTTTTTAAAATATTTTTTTGTAAAAGTTACTTTTTCTTTTTTAAAATTTATTTTTTTATAATTTTCTAAAAAATTTTTGAAAAAAAACAGTTTAGAACCATTAAATTACTTTTTTTAAACATAAATGTTAGTTGTTATAGACAAGCATTACATGCATGGCATAGGAATAATGACAGCAGTGCAATACCTTTTGTATAATTGGGGGAACCCCCCCCTTGAAAGGACTGAAAGGGGTAAAACAGTCAAGACAGTCCAGCCAGTCCAATCAACTACAAAGTGTTGGACCGTTCACCGGGTTTTTAATTCCATTACAGTCATGGGATCTGACTTTCAGCATTATATTAGTGAATGCCTACACTAAATAATTTAGTATTGTCTGATGATTTGAGAATAAAGGGAAGGGCCACCAAAAACACTTTCTCTCGCTTTTATCTTAAAAAACCCTTACTAAGAACGCAAGATTTGTGAAACGAAAAAAGGGTATATACTTTGTTGGGAAACTTTACCCCCGAGATACAAATGAAATCAATACACTGGTTTGGGCTACTCCATGGCATTGGGAAACCCAAAGGCACTGTTTAAAATAATGAAAAGATTTAAAAAAATTTGCCCACCAAAGAGCATAAAAACAATTCATTATCAAAGATCGAACTACGGTATAAACTTTTTTTATATGGAAAAATTTCCAAAATAATATTTTTTTAAAAAAAAAATATTTAAAATTTTTTTTTTATCTTTAATATAACAACTTTACAATGATAAGTATTTCCACTCAAATATCGCAGAGAAATTGTCAAAAGGAAAAAAATTTCCCCCTGTAAATACCCACTAAATTCATTTTTACGAAAAAATGATTTCCATTTATTGTAAAATAAACGGGGTCTAGCATAAAAAAAAATCATATTATTTTTTATTTTTACATCGGTCTTACTAACCTTCGGGTTATACCAATAGTAAGGGAGGGTGATTGTAGATGAAAGGAGGCCTACAGTTTAGCGGGGTACGAAACCCCCATTTACAAGATGCTTTTCAGAGGGAAGGAAAGGGGTGGTAATCAGAAAATTTTGTGCCCGGACCTAGGATTTAACCACGACCCCGCACAGAAGTCCGACACCTTTCCCCAAAACCACCAGGCACCATTAAAATATAATCAAAAACGTTTAAGCAATTTTGAAAATTGGGGTTTTTTCTCTTTTTTCCCTTTTTAAAAACCCTCCTTAAATTTTGGTTAGATATTTAAATTTAAAAAAAACCCCCAAGGGCTTTGAAAGGGCCCCGATATCAATTAAGCTCAAAAGGTTAAACAGTTTTGGACTAGCCTGAAAATACAGACAGCAGCTTTGAGAAACAACTTTTTTTTTTTTTCAGGGGTATGAAACGTCGACATTTATCAAAATCTACAGTTAAAAATTTTTTAAGACATAAACTTTCACACCAAATGTCAAAGAAAATGAAAAAACTTTTTAAGTCCACCACAAAATGTACCAATACCCCGACCTTTTTTTTCGTTTGTAGGAGGGGGTTTAAAGAATTCGAAAGAATAACACTCCCTTTAATTAAAAAAACAAATGAAATTTAGGGTTTTAAGATACCTTTAGCTAAATTTTTTTCTAAAGGAACACTTTAGTTAAAGTTTTTAAATACGTTTTCATATAACAAATAGGGTTTGAAAATTTCATGAAAAATAACAAAATTTTTTAAGAACGCCTTAATCACAATCTTTAAGTAAAAAGTATTATTTTTAAATGAATTTTGCACAAATTAGAATTTGACACTTTTTAAATTTTGACATGTTAAAAAAAAACCATCTTCATCAATCATACAAGCGCGAGTGTTTAAACACTGTTAACAAAAATTAAAAAACTTTTACTATTTTTTTACACACCAAACTTCAATAAAATTCCCCTCTCTCTTTCAGATTTTCTCGGAAAATTCAATCCCCCAAGATTGGAAATTTACTGCTAATTTCCTTTATGGAATGAAAGGTTTGTCTGCGTGTTCCCTCAACCCCAATTGGTTATCCACTCCCTTTTCCCTGTCTCTTCCCCTTTTGGCACCACCCAGGTTGGGTCAAACCACAAAGCTTTGTTTTAATTATAAACTTTTTGTTACCTTTAAATCACCAAATACGCTGAAATTCGAAAGTGTTCTTTAAAACAGGAACGCGTGTCCAACTAACAATTTTTCTTTTAACACCGCCCTTACGGGTTTTAACCCGACAATTGGGACAAGGTTTTAGGATTGTGAAGCTATTTTAGAGGAAGGGAACCGCTTTCTTGGGGGGGAGAGTGGGGAAACCAATAGGGAAAAACCCTCCATGTACCCAAACTTCCCGTCCCCCTGTGATCTGGTTTGACAAGAGATCGCACTAGACCAGCGCCACCGAAACGAATGGGAACGTTTTAGAAGCAAAAAGACATTTTGACAGAGGGCAAAAAGGTTTTATCTCCGGGGCACACCCCCTCTAATTTAAAAAATTATTTTTTGAACAAGGTTGTCCCCAGTATCATTGTTCTGTCTGGTTCAGTTACTTTTTATGGCAATGCCTTTTATTTAAAGCATTAAATATTGAAATTAAACTCTCTTGGGAATTTTTTTTAATGGCAAAGTTTTTGGGGGACCTTTTTTAATTTTTCGTTTCCAAAGGAAAGTAAATAAAGTTTTAAAATTAAAATTGTAAAAAATTAATAATTAATTAAGTAAAAGCAGGAAAAGTAATTTAAGTTTTTTTAATATAATTTTTAGTTAAAGAGTTTTATTTTTATTTATTGCCAATTGCATTTCGAGATAAAATATAAATAGTTTGATAGCTTTTTTTTTAAAAAAGTAATCTTATTTTTTACCATTTATATCAGGGTGATTAAAAAATTAATACTTAATTTAAAACCAAATCGATTTAATAAGAACTAATAATTTATTATGATTTAAAGTTTTTCATTTGTATGAAATTTTTTATTATAGGGGACAAACCAATTGTTTGTTAAATATCTATCTTTTAGACATGAATTTTAAATTTGGTTTTTTAATTAATAGTTAATTATAAAATGATTTTTTGTTTGTATGTAATTAAAAAGGTACAAATAGTTGTTTCAACTTTTTGAAAGGGAAAAATTTTGTTAATGCTTTTTAAAAATGTTTTTAAAAAAATATTTATTCTAATCCATGTTGAATTTAGAAGCTATATTCATTGAGTACTATGTTAATTAATTTCTTACTATAACTGACATACTCTTTTAAATTTATCATAATTAAATACCCTTTTTAATCCCAAAAAAAAAAATTTTTAAAATTAACTACGTAATCATAGAATTTTTAAGTTGAGCAATTGCTAGTCCCCTTTGTTAGAAAATAACTTTTTTAAAAAAAAAAAATCATTTTTTAAAAACAATTTTTTTTAACCCAAATATGGAAACAACTATTTCCAATCATTTTGACTGGAATGTTGTTTCAAAAGAAAAATTTTTTTAAAATTTGAAAAAATTTTTTTTTTAGTTAAGCAGTTTAAAACATTTTTTTAAACACCACGTCTTACAAACCATTTGTGTTATACGCCTTTTAAGCTCATTAAATAATTTATTTTAATTACCAGAATTTAAATTTATCGACATTTGATATTTCCAAAAAGTAATGGGGTTTCATGACACATAAATCCCTCCCTTTTGGTTTGGGCCTAAATTTAAGGGACCACACTCATGAATAAAGACTGCCTATAACAGGAGACCACGGTTTAAACCTCCAGGGTATTGAAGGGGGGTTTATTTAAAAAGTATTTTTTTAATTCCCTCTAGTAAACGCGGTCTAAAAAATTATTATTAATAATATTATTATTATTTCTTTTCCCCCCACGCAAAGCGATAGACTTCCTTTTAAATTTAAAAATTTCCTATTAACCATTGCGTAGTTATAGATTTTGCGTATAAAATGAAAAGGATAAACGCGGGCAATGAACACGAAACAGAAACCCTACCGTAAAAAATTGTAAAACGACATATTTTATTTTTTTATTTACACCGCATCTTACTACCCATTCGGACTAACGCTTAAGTACAAAAACCTAAAAATTAGGAAGTGGGAAGGTTAAAATTTTAAGGGAAAAGAACCCCTTTTCGTGGAGGGAGTGTGGAAATTCATTTAG
>JBCFYV010010026.1:0-24828 GCA_039000515.1 Timema cristinae
TTTGTATTTAAAAAAAATTTAAAATTTATGTTAAAAAATAAAAAACATTTTAAATACAGGAAAAAATAAAAATTAAAGGATTTTAAAAAAAATTTAATAAAAAAGGTTTTCAAATATATTTGACTGGTGCAAAGCTCTAGACAAAATATGTGAGCACTCCCATGAAAAAATATAGGCGGGGGGGGAAAGCGGGGAAGAAACTTTCATAAAAAAATTTTTAATATCCCAGTGTAAACCCCCATGCCCTTGCCTATATTTTTCATGAAGGGGCTCACATATTTGTCTAGAGCTCGCAAAAGTCGAAAATATTTGACTCTTTTTTTTAAATTTTTAAATTTAAAAAATCCTTTTTTTTTTTTTCCTGTTTTGAAAATGTTTTTTTTTCAACAAAAATTTTAAATTTTTTAATTAAATACATTTTATTTTTTTCATCATTTTAATTTTTGAAATAATTTTAGCCCCCACCGAACACATTACCCCCCTGGTGGAAAAGAAACAGGAAAAAATTACCATGAAAACCCAAGGAAACCAAATATTTGGGTTTTTGTATGGTTCTTTAAGGTCCAAGGCAAACCCAAAGGAAACCCCCCAGCCCAATTACTCATGTGTGGATTTGCTACGGTTTTGTCGGGTTCTCCCATGGACAGAGAATACCAATGGGAACCGACATTGTCTGGAACGGGCCCGGGGGTCTGTTTTTTTTAAAGGGTTTTTTCTTTGGGAAGGGGAAAAAACAAATGAAAACCAGTTTTTGTCTGAACATTTTTGGGTCTGTGGTTTTTGATCTTTTTTTTCTTAAATGTTTGATAAAAAAACCTTGCAATCCAGATTTGGTCTGGGTAAACCTCGATCTATGTTTTGGATCGGGGTTTCTTTGAGAAAAAAACAAACCATTTAAAAACCAAATTTTTTTCCTGGAACCTCTTAAATTGGGGGTTAGCCCCGGGTTTTTTTGGAACAGAAAAAACCCAAATGCAAACCAGACTTTTTTGGGAACATTTTGGGTCTGGGGTTTTTTAAACCTGTTTTTTTATTTTTAGGGCCCCAAAACCCATTAAAAACCCAGCCCTTGGCCCTGGAACGCCCCCCTTTTCTAGGGTTATATCGGGTTTTTTCCTTGAGAAAAAAAAACCCCAGTGAAAACCCAGACTTTGTCGGGAAACACTCTCATCCCGGGTTTTGGTCTGGGTTTTTTTTGGGGACAGAAAAAACCCAGTGCAAAAAAAAGACTTTGTCTGGAAAAACTCTTGATCGGGGTTTTTTAGCCCGATTTTTTCCTTTGGGACAAAAAAAACCCAATGAAAACCCAGACTTTGTCCGGAACACCCCGAGATTTTGGGTTTGGTTTTGGTTTTTTTTTTGAGAGGGGCCCAAAACCCTAAAAGAACCAGATTTTTATATGGAACATTTCTTTGTTTTGTGGTTAGTTTGATTTTCTTTGTGAGGGAAAAAAACTAACGCAAACTAGTTTTTGTCTGGAGACTCTGTGCTGTGGATTTTAATGGTTCTCCCCTGGGACGAAACAAACCAATGAAAAACAGACTTTGTCTGGAACACTCTGGGACTGTGATATTTTCGGGGTTATCATTTGGGGAGGGAAAACAAACCAGTGAAAAATTTTAACCTTTGCTTAGAACCCTCTGGTTTTTTTTATTTTCGGGTTTTTAACCCCGGGGCCCGGGCCCAAAACCCCAATCAACCCTGCCCTGCTGGAAAACTCGGGGACTATGATTTGGTCTGGTTCTTTTTGGGGCTGAAAAAAAACCCAAGCAAAACCAAAAATTTTGTCTGAAACATTCGGTACTTTTGGTTTAGTCTTGTTCTTTTTTGGGACGTGACAAAACAAATACAAACCCCAGCCCTTGCCCCGGGAAAAACTCGGGGTCTGTGGTTTTAGTTTTGGTTCTTTAGGGTACAAAAACTAAACAATGGAAACCAAAAAACTTTGTCGGAAACCACCCCGGGAATGTAGTTTTAAGGGTTCTCTTTGCGACGGGCCCAAAACCCAATACAACCAATTTTTATCTAGAAAAAACCTGGACTGTTTTTTTTTCGGGTTTTCCCTTTGGGAAACGAGCCCCCAATTTATACAAACCAAAAATTTGTCGGGGAAATTGTATTTTTTTTTAAAAGGTTTTTCTCGGGGGAGGGGGTAAAAACCAATACGAATCAAACTTTGTATGGATTACCTTGGTTTTGGGTTTAGCTGGTTTTCTCGGGGACAACCCAAAACCCAAATCCCTAAAAGACTTTCCCGGAACAATTGTGGCAAATGGTTTGAACCCCAAAAACCAACAGGGAGCCGGTTTTGTTTTTAAAACCTTGGGAACTTATTTTTTTTCGGGTTTTTTTTTGGAAAGGGGTTAAAAAAAACCAAAAACAAAAACAGACTAATTTATTTTTGGCCTTTTAATATTGAAAGGTGTGGGGAAATTTTTTTAAAAAAAAATTAATCTAAGGGAATTTAAGAGAGAATTGTTGCCTCCCATAGCCTACCCATTAATTGTGGGGGTTTTGCTTCTCTAAACACTAGACAACAACGTTTATTACGTCAAAATTGATGCTAATGGTGAAAAAAAATTTTTAAAAAAAATATTTTTTAATTTCTTAATTAAAATTTTTTAAATGTGTCTTAAATTTTCATAACTTTTTTTTTCCCAAAGTTGTTACCCTCCTTTTTAGTAGCCCTTGGTATAGCCTTCCCTTTTGGTCTAAATTTTGGTTTAAAAAATATTGCTTTTTTAAAATTTATACGTCTAAATTTTAAGAAACTTTTTTTAAAAACCGCATGGTTATTCAGAATTCAGAAAAAATATCCCTAAACAAAAAGCTTTTTATAAAAATTTAAAACTTTGTCCAAGCTTAAATTTGAATAAAATTTGGGGTTAGTTTCAAAAACCCCTATATAAGATTAAAAAAGTACCGAAAGCAGAAAATGAAAATAATCATACCAAGTACCCCACCCAAATTTGTTTTAAAGCTCAAACAAAACATAATAATGAATGAAGTAAAAAACCATGAAAGGGGGGAAAACAAAAAAAAATTAAAGGTTATTAATTTTTTATTATAAAAAACAATTTTCCCTTTTTGAAAATTAATTTTGGGGAGATAAAACCCAAACCTTTTAAATTTAAATAAATTTTTAAAATTGCTAGTTAAAAAAAATTTCTTTTGGGGGAAACCACTTTTTTCCACGTGATGTTGGTATGACTGTTTACCCCCAAAACTTTAAAACATTTCAACTTTATAAATTTTCCCTTAAACTCAGCCCATCAACTTTTCTTTTTGTCTTGAGATTCCAAAAAGCGTCCCCTATTGCTAAAAAAAGTTTTTTTGCGTAAAATTTTTAAATTGGGTAAGATTTTTCAAATGTCTCCATTTTAAAATAGAAATAAAAATATATCTAAGATCTAAAGGGTGAGGATAAAAACTTTAAAAAGAAAATCAGGTTTGCCATGTGGGACTTTTTAATAAAAAAAATTTTTAGTCTAAAAAAATACTTTTAGGGGAAATAAATTGGCCTAAACAACCTTAAAGGGAATTATGTGTAGGGTGATGCAGTGGCGTCCCTAGGGTCGGTGCCCTTCCCTTACAATTTTTAAAAATCAAGCTTACAATCAATTTTAATTTTGTAAATGTAAAACAAGGGGGCCAAGTTTTTTAAATTTTTTTAAATGAATTTTTTTGGGTTTAATAAAAATACAACACCCATTGGGGGAGTATCGAGTACTAGCAAAAAAAAAAATTTTTCCCGTAAAAAGGGAAAGGCTTGGGAGGAGGTATTTTGCCAAAGCAAATTTTCGCTAATCCTCGCCCTTTTTACTTAGTCTTTTTCAGAAAACTATTGGGTTTAGTTTTTTTTAGGCAAATTTTTAAAAATTTTACACACGTTTTTTAGAAGCTATTTGGAGTAGTCCTCCCCTGGCAATTTTTAAAAAAAGTGTCGTTTAAAAAAGCTATTTGGAGTGCTCTCATTGGGCAAGTTTTTGGGAAACCCTTAAATGCCTCTGAAGTTTTTTGAGGTAGTTTTTTGATTAGAATTTTTTGGAAATTTTTAATAAACTTTAGAATAAATTTTGAGTAATCTTAAATTTGGGCCCAATTTTTTGAAAATTAAAAGTATGCCCAAAAAATTTAACTTGGAATAGTTTTTCGTTTTGAAAATTTTAAAAAAAAAAATTAAAATAGCCCTCAAAAAGGGGGTTTTGATCTTCATTTAAAAAACTAAATTACTCTTAAAAAGCCTGAAAAAGGTATTTTTTTTTAAATTTGAAATTAACTAATTATCCCCAACTAATAGAGAAAATTGAAAAGGGTTAAAAATTTTTTTATTTATTTTTTAATTTTATTACGGGTTTGGGGGGGAGACCTTGGAGAAAATTAAAATTTTTTTTTAAAAAGGGGGGGGGGGGCCCTTGGGGGGTTTCCGTGGGGACAAAAAAAAGATATCCCATGGGCCGTTTTCCTTTTGGATTGCCCCCACTACTTTTTAAACAAACCATTAAACCCCTAAAATGATTGTTTTTTTTAAAATTTTAAAAATCCACCTCAAGGGTGTAGTTTTGCTAACAGCTGATTCTTTTTTGAGCTAGACTGCCGAGAAAAAGGGAGATTGGGGGTTTTTTGAATCTCGCTGGGTGAATTTGGGGGAAAGGGTTTTTCCCTCCCCTTTCCCACACAAATGTGTGTTCTTTAAAATCTAAAATTAAACCCCTTGAAAAATTTCCTAGCCCATTACTGTAACTAGTCTAATTGTAAAACCCGAACAGTTGAAAGGGCATGATCCCAAAAATTAAAAAAAAAATTAGATTTTAATTGATTAAGGGTGGGGAAAGGGGGCCCTAAATACATCTTTTGGAAAGATATATTATCGATGAAATTAACTGAAAGGGTTTTTCCCCCAATTAGCCCTATGACTTGAGATTTTTCAAGCAGGTAGCCCCGGGAAATTCCCAAAAATGGTGAAAAAATTTTTTTGTTGCCCCAAAATTTTCCTTGGGGGGCTTCCCTTTGTTTTTTTGTGTTTTTTACGGGCTAAAAAAATTTTTCTTAAACAAGCATTAGTTTCCCTCATTACTGCCCGTTAGTAGTTTTTGAAAACCCCCCAAAAAGTAGCAGGTGGAAGGAAATCGGTTTTTAAAAAACTTATGTTACTATTTCGAAAATAGACGGGGAAAAATTTTGTGGGTTTTTTTTCCTAAATGGTTTTAAAACATCAAAAAATGCAAATGGGGGTTCACGTCCTCAAAAATTCCCCCTTTCCCCAAATTTCCCCCCCCCCCCCCCCCCCCCCCCTTAATCCTTTAAAGCTTTAATTTAAATCATAAGCTTTTAAAACCCCCGATTGGGTATTTAAGAGGGGGTGCTAAAAAAAAAAATATTTAACAATTTAAAAAGCTTTTTTGAGCATGTGGGAAAAAGAGTATATTACATATCAAAAAAACCTTCCACCCTTTGAAGGGGTTTTTTTAAGTATTTTTTACGATTTTAAAGTGGACAAAATAGTGACTTAACTATCAATTATGTACCTGAAAAAAATCAGCTCCCCATGTTTTTTTTTTCAAAAAAAATGTGTACCCCAAAAAATGAAGTCTAAGATTACAAAAAAAGGGAATCTTTTTTCCTTAAAAATCCCCAAAATTTTGAGTTTTTTTTATTTTTTTTGTGATGTGAAATTAGTCATTTCAAGTTTTTTTAAACCCCAAAAATTTTGGGGGAAAACTTTGTGACAAAGGCTTAAAATGAAAAGGGTTTTTCTGATTTACCCTCCCTCTAATAAATAATTATTTTAAATTAATAGGCCCCAACGGGGAAAATACTGAAGATTTAAACAACCTTTTGGTATTTGTCTGCATAGTGACGAAAAAGCCCCTTTCCCAAAATTACCCCCTGAACCTTTATTAATTAAAAACCCAAATTTTAAACAATAAAATTTTTAAATATCAACAAAAAAAAAAACGACTAGGGCAAAATAGAGAATAGACAATCATAAAAAATCTGAATTATAAACAAAAATTATCCAAAAAAAAAAAAAAAAAAAAAAAAAAAAAAAAAAAAAAACCCTTCCCCACCCAACATTTTTAAAAAAATTTTAAAATTAAAGTTAAAACCCCAAAAATTTTAAAAAAAAGGGCAAAGTATTTAAAAAAAAATAAATTTGGTTTTGAAAATACAAGGAAAAACTAATCCGGGGGAAAAATCGGTAAACTAAGGTTATTTACACAAAACCCAGGGAACCAACTCCCCAAAGCTGTGAAAGAAAAAAATTTGAACGGCTTCCACTTTTAATCAGCTTCCTTCAAACTTTGGCACTATTAATCGAAAAAACCCCACCCTTTTGGGGGAACCTGGAAACTACTACGAAGGAGGGGACTTTTACCTCCCAAAACTTTTAAAAAATTTTCCGAAAAAAAAGACAAAAAGGGAGCCCTTCCCAATAAAACCTGAAAAAAAAAACAACCCCAAAACTCCCATGGTGCGACGACAATAAAATTGCCCCAATAAATAAACAAAAAATTTTTAAGACATAAAATTAAATTTAAAAACCATAAAACATTACAATACAAATACAAAAAATTTCATTAAAGCCCCCAAACACCCCCAAACCCAAAAATTGATTTAAACTAAAGGGAAATATAACAATTTTTAACTGAATAAAAAAAATTTTACCAGGACCATGGAAGAAAAGGGGGACTAACGTAGTACACAAAAAAAAAAAAAAAAGGGGCCCCGGTTTGACACCAGCAAAAGGATTGGGTTTTGGGAAAAACCCAATAGTTTTCATAAAAACGGACATGGAGAAAAAAACACCCCAAACTACGGGCCGGTTTTAAAAATTTTTCCCCAAATCACGAAAGAAAAATTTTAAAAGTGAAAAATGCGGGTTTTGGTACATCTCAAATTTTCACGATAAAAAAAACCATTTAAATTTTAAAACCTTTCTTTCCCTTTTTAAATTTTTGGATTAACGGGGGAAAAGATTACACAAACAATGGGAGTTTTCTTTTTTTTAATACTTATCAGTGTCATTTTAATATGAACATGTACGATTTTCCCAATTTCAGGAAAACCCAAACCAAGCAACAAAAGAAAAAGATTTTAAAAATTTAAAAGGTAGTCCCTCATACACTATATATGACTTTAAAAAAACACCCCCCAAAATGTAAATGGTTGTAAAAATCAGTAAAAAAGAGAAGTTAAGAACATTCACAGTAAATATTTTTATTATTCCCTTTGGAAAAGAGAAAAACAGAACACTAAAACCAAAAAATTACCAATTGATAATTTTAAATATGAAGAAATAGAACGGGTCATGAAAAAATTTTTAAATTTTAAAATCACAATGATAAAGTGCCAAAAAATTTCAAACGAAAAATTTCACAAAATTTTAAAATTATTTTATTATATGATCCCGGAAATTTAGACTGATTTTAAATACAAACATAATAAAATGGTGGTTTCTTAAAAAAACAGAAGTTTTACATAAAAAATACCAAATAAGAAACTATGTGGGTTAGACCAGCTATCTACCTAACAATTTCTAAATTAAAAGTGAAGACAAACAATAAAAATTTCCCTTTTTTCAAAATTTTTAAAACTAGAAATAAATTCAAATAAAACAGATACTACTACCACCAGACCAAAAAGACCAACCTTCGCAAAAAATTTCATAATTAAGCTTCCCGGTTTGGGTTAAAAAATTAACAACAGGTGAACAAAAATTTAAATATTCTTGCCTAAATAAATTAAAAACATAAAATGTTTTTAAACTGGAAAAAAAATAATGTCTCCCCAGAAACCTACAAAAAAAAAAGGGGGCCCAAGGGCAGGGCTTAAGCGGGGCCATTTCCCCTAAGCGCTAAAACATGGTTTATGTTACAGTTTCAAAAACAAAAGATCTTCTATCCATTAAATCTAGAAAAACACCATTAAAAGGGAAAACACTCCACACAAAAAAAAAAGATCCCCCAATTTGTCCCCCTAAAATGGGCCCGGCCCTGGCTGGGCTTAGGGGGGTCCAGCTTTATCGTGTGGGTGTTAGCCACTATTGACTCCCAATCATTGATTCCCATACCCCCACACAAAATTTGGTGGTCCCCTGGCAAAAGGAGGGGTAACCTTTTTAACCTGGAGGTAAATTATCTGAAAAAATTAATTTTTTTTGCCCAGGTACAAGTGTAGTCCTTTTTTTTTGTGATTCAAAATTTAAAACCTTCAAATATTAAAACCAAACTAAACTTTAATATTGTATTAATTCTTAAAAACCTGTAGTGTTTAAATGATTTGTAAAAAAATATGTTTTTGCTAAATTCCCTCCGTGGTTTAAAATTCTTTAATTTAAAGAAAAAAAAAATTTACTTTTGAAGAAAAAATTCAGTAAAATTCTTAAAACTTAACCAAATAAACTTTGTTTCAAAAACCAAAATTGAGTGTTAATTTGCAAAACAGGCTAACTTGAATATGGCTTAGAAACAAGGGTGGACGGGGCACCCGGGCAAGAAACCAAAAAATACAAATATGAAAACCCCTTTAAGGGGGTTTTCCCTTTTGGTGAGGGACAAAAGTTTTAAATTTTTTGAAAAGGCCACATGCAAAATTTACTTTGGGTCGATACACCCCTACTTAAATTTTCAATATCTACCATTTCTTTTTGAATTTACTTTATTGTCTTTCGCTGACAACTAAAAATAATAAAATTTATTCACTCGGGAAAGCTTGTCGGTACAGGGGGTCCCCCGTGCGAACTCTGCTTTCATTTTGAACGGCCCCATCTGTAAACACACCTCATAATGAGCTGACACGGGAAAACCTGCTTTAAATTGAAGGGTTCCCTTTTTTTGTAAACACACTCTCAAAATGAGCTGACACAGGAAACCCTGTTTTCTTTCTGTGCAAAACCTTAAATCTGGTTTGCTCAATTCACTACTTTTCCTTTGGGGTAAAAAGGCTAAACAAATCCAAAACCAAGTTCATTTTTCAAAAAACATTTTTTTTTATTCTTGGTAATCGGCGGGATATTTCACCCAAAACCAAAAAAATTTTAGGTTTAGTTTTTAAATAAAAAAGTGTTTGTGTTTTGAGTGGGTTTATTAGTGTGTGTTCCCCACCAAATCTATGGAACACGAGATCTAAAATTTTTTAAAAAAGCTATTTTTAACAAAATGAAGAAAATTTTTTCCCCTTAGGGTTTATAATTACATTTCAGGATCCCGGGCAAAAAGGGTGGGGAGGGCTTAATTAATTCTTATACCACAGGGGGCCCCCGGGCAACCCTTTGGGAAAAGATTGCTAGTATTTAAATAAAAGTGAAACTTATCACATTTACCAAATAAAAATTTTTCTCATTGTAATGCCAGGGTTTCACGATCAACTGAACGTTAACTTAATGAAACCTTAATTTTAATTTCCCATTTAAAGTTAATTTAACTTATTTTGTGACCCAACAATTCACTTTAACTTGATTAACAACTCGGAAAAAAACCATATGCATTCTCGGTATGAGGGGGTGGTTTTGTACTTTTTTAAAAAAGGATGATCTTAAAAGTTTACATTTTTTTCAATCAATAAATAAATATCTTTTTATTAAACTTTTTTTTGATAAATTTTTTTCCCTTTAATTTTAGTTAAATTTATTTTGTTTAATTTCTGATCACAAAGAATTTACGCTAAAAGAGAAAACTTTAATACCAACAAATAAATCTAAATAGCCCTGTTAACGTCCCCTCGCATAATGATTGGCTGGTTAGACACGTGATACCCTTCAAGTAACATAAAGTAAGGTAAAAAAAACCCCCCCAAAAGAAAATCTTTACGTTAAGTTAACTGCAAGTCAACGTTAATTTAAAGGGTTCACCCCAAATAAAAAAATCATTCCCTTTAAACACACGGGGGGTTCCTTTTAAACTTTAAAGGGTTGATCGGACCCCGGGCATAAGCCATTTTTAAAAGTCCAATGGGTATCACTTTTTAGTACGTGAATAAATTTGTTGCAGCCCTTGTTACTTTTGCCCAAACTTTTTTTTGCGTCACATAATTTGGAAAAAGTCTTTGGGAAACGGGAAAACTTTTTTTAACGGGGGTTTGATTGATACTGAATTTTTCTAGTAAATTGTTTAAAAGTCAGACAAAAAAAATCCCCCTTTTATTTTAGTAGTTTTTTTTTAATGGTTTTAAAAATTTTTGCAATAAGTTTGTCTCTTTTATTTTTTAAAGATTCACAGCAAGAAATTGTTTTTAAGAGTACTTTTTAAAAGGGCCAATCAAAATCCCTAGGTTAAATTTTATCAGGGTTTAGTCACCAAAAAAAAAAAAGTTTTGAAGAGGATGTGATGATGTTTCCCCTTTTTGAACAAATTTGGGGGGGTTTCCAAAAAATTAAAGAGCAAGAATTACATTTTTTTTCATAATTTTTTACCTTTAACAAATTGGGTTTTGGTAGTTTTCACCTTTTTGCCTTTTCTTTTTGTTTAAAATTTGACAAAAACAGGAAGGATGGGGTTATTAGTTCCTCCAAATGTGGCTGGCAAGAGAATCTTATTGTTTTTTCAAGTTTTAAAAAAGGAAAAATTTTCAATTACAATTTTGTTGCCTACATAAAAAGCAAAGACTTTACTAAATTTTCAAAACCAAAATGGGTTTTAAATCTATGAACAATTTTTGAATTAGCTTTCCAATGTTTAAATAATCTTCAACACCCACCCCCCCAATTTTTTTTTGTGACATCATATTTAGGTTTAAAAACATAATTTAAAGTTTTTTGTTTCTTGGGGGAAAGATTTTTTACCCTTTTGCTTTACGGGGTACCTAATAAGTAACTTTCCAAATTTTCAAATTTGGTACCCCAAAATGGAAAATTTCCCCCTATTTTTTAATTTTGGTTTTATTTTAAAGCATCCTTAAAAAACCCCCTCAAAAACTGGTGTTTCATTAGTTTTTTTTTTTGATTGTAGGGAATTTATAGCTCAGATCTTTTTTTAACTTAAAATTTGGGGAAAAAAATTTAAATATATAAGCCAAAAATAGTTTGAAAAAAAAAAAAATTTTTTGGCAAAAAATTTAAAAAAGGGCAAAAAGGGGTTTGGACCCCCAAAATAAAAACATTTTAAAATAATTTCAGCAAATTTTTGCCCGGTTTTGGGAAAAAAATTGTTTTAAAAAAAACCCAAACATTTTAAATTTTGGGAAAAAATTTTACGAAGACCCCTTTCCCTTTTTTGGGCCCCAACTTTCAAAAAATTTTAATTCATTTGCAAGCCATTTTCCCCTTCTGGGCCTTTAAAAATATTTTTATCATTTTCAAAATTTTTTCCCATAACTCTCACATTCACATTGTCCATTTGCTTCCCAACTGCGCCCCTCTTTACACTTATCCAAAAATAAAACTAAAAAATTTATTGAGACAAAAACCCAAACTCGTTCAAACCGTGTTCAGGGGGCCCAAACAATTTGTTTTTAAATCCACCCCTCAAAAGGCACACTTTATTTCCCAAATCCCCAAATGCCTTTGTTGTTTTACTAATCAGCATTCACACCTTTTCCTATTCCCCTCGTTTCATACACTTCCCCAAATCGATATATTAGCAGTACACTTTCTTTTTTACTGCCATACTTTTTCTAAAATCATTTTTTTAAAAAAAATATCTGGTCCATGCATCCTCCCACCCGGGAAAAACCGAATTTCCACCCCCAAATCTTTTCCTCGGTTTTTTTACGAAAATTTTAAAATTTTTAATTCAAATCTTGTTGCCTTTAAACCTTTTTACAAAGGAACAATGAGGCATTCTTATTTTTTATTTGGGGCTTTGAAATTCCCGCACATACATTTTAAAAACTCAAATAATCTTCAAAAAGTACCTAAAACCCCCACAAAAAGTTTGGGGATATCACCCTTTTAATCCCATCTACACCCACACTTTGGGCCCTTCTCAACCCCTTTTAAGGCTTTTAACCCCCTCGGGCGGGTGAATGCACCCCAGAGAGTATTTGGGGTGAAAGCAACTATTTTTAAGAATAAGGGGGGTATATAAAAAAACTAAAATGGGAGTGTATTAAAAAAGGTTGCCAACTTTGCTGTTTTGGCTGGAAGCGGAAAGGCGAAAGTTTAAAAGTAGTTGGAAAAAGATATTTAAAAAAAATGGGTTTGGGGAAAAAACCAAATGGAATGTCCCAAAAGAATGGATTAAAAAATTTGGGTTTTAAAGTTTAAAACCAATTGGGCAAAAGGGAAAGGAAATAGCCCTTTTTTTTTGTTTGGGCAAATGGGTTTTAAAAATTTTAAAAAAAAAAATTAAAAACCTTTTTTAAGGGCTCAAATGGCATGAAAGAATAGGAAGAAAGTTAGAGGTTTGGGTCAATAAGTAAGAAGTTGTGTTTAAATTATGTTACAGAATTTTCATGGGGCCTTCCCCCCCCAATACAAGGGTAACCTCGTAAACGGGGGGTATTCTAGAGAAACCAAAAACCCCTTTTTTTTTTTGGAAGAACAGTTTTGGGGGGTGGGATGGTTTGTGATCTTCACCCCCCCGGTCCCCAAAAAAAAGCTTTTTTCCCGGGTGATTAAAAATTTTATGTTTAAATTTTTTACATTTAAAAAACGTTTTAGAATTTCTTTTATGGTTTTATTTTTTAAAATTTCCTATTTTTACTTTGTTTGGGAAAATACCTTTTAAAAAAGGGTTTTAATTTTTTTTAAAAATTTAAAAATTTTTGTTTTGGGTTCCAAAGGGAATTTGTTCCTTTTTTTTGCCCACCCCCACGCCCACAAAAAATAAGTTTTAATTTTAACCTTCCAATGTTGATGGAAATAAAAAGCTTTAAACCTTACATGCCAATTTTTCCCCAAATAAAATTTTTATAAATTTAATTTTTTTTTAGATAAATAAATTTTTTAAATTTACTTTTTTTGAAACCTAAGTCAAAAAAAAATTAAATTTTTAAAGGGTTTCCAAACATAATATGGCATTTAAATTTAGCAAAATTTGCCAAATATAGGTTACTACCTCACATAAATGGTATAACATTTTTTTCGTCAAAGAAGGGGCCTAGAAATTTTTCTACTGGGGGTGATCCACATCAGAAAGGCTTGGTTTTATTTTGAAAAAGGGTTTTTATCTTCACTATTATCACAGTCATTTTCATCACTTGGTTTTTAAAAAAACTAAGCTCACTGTCCCCTTTTTTTTTTTACAAAATATTTCCCCACTCTTGCCATTTGCTTTATTGGTAAATGTGCTGTTTAAATTTCTTTTTGGAAAAGAAAGTTACATATATTCATTACGTTCCCTGTGCCCTCTACAAAATATTTATAACACAGAAAAAAGAGCCCAAACGAGGAATGTTCTGTTTTTTAAATTAAAGCAACCGAGTTGTGGTGGAATATAAACGTAAATGACCTTGAGCAAAATTTTAATTGGGGGAATGTTCCGGAAAAGACAGGAAGGGTTTAAAAATGCAGGGCAAATCAAAAATTTTTTTAATTTTTTTTTTATAAAATTTTTTGTGATTACTATATTTAATATACTTCCATTTAATAAAAATTTTTAAAATTTAAAATTTTAGTATTATTAACCTTTTATTTCTTTTTCATAATTAAATAAGTAAACTTTTTTAAACATAATTATAAAAAATTTAAACCCTAAAGCACCTTTCATTCCCTTTAAACAAAATAAAAAAAAATTTTTATTTACTTCTCTTAAAATATGGTTTTTTAATCACTAATCTCAATTCCAAGGGTTTTAAAATTGTGAAACCCAAATTACTATAAACAACCCAGGGGGAACTAGTCTCGAACCAGGTTTAAAAAACCATAGCATCCCAGGGGAAAACCAACACAACCAAAGAAAACACCATAGCTCCCCCAAGAACCAACATACACCAGGAAATAAAAAACCATAGCAATGCAGAGAGAACCAAAATAGACCAATAAAAAAACCATGCATCCCACCCGAGAACCAACATTTAAACCCGAGTAAATACCCTGCATTTCCCCCAGAGAAACCAAAATAAACCGAGTAAAATAAACCCTAGCATCCCCGAGAGAACCAACCTAGACCAGAGTAAAATACCATAGCACTGACTGTTTATTTTTTAACCGATACCATTTGATCACCCGAACTCCCAGTTAAATCGATCTCAAAAGTAACGGTGATTTAGGGTATTTATGATCAAGATACTCCCATACCGCATGGATGGGAACAGTTACTCGAGCCACGGACTAGTATTACTTCCTCCCAAAACACTAGAGTAAAAACTCGCTTCGCTTTTCCCCTTTTTTATTCTTTTATTTTTTTTTTTCTACCAGATTTAAATTGGGGAATAACCTTATTTGACTGGCAAAGTTTTAAAGTGCTATTTTTATTTAAAAAAAAATTGATTTCGTAGACTCCCTTTTTAAAAACAGTATGTTTTGCCCTTTTTCAACTGAAAGGGAAAAATCTTTTAAAAAGCCCTACTTTTTTTAAAAGAAGTTTCATTATTCCCCAAACAACTGAAACCCCGATTAAACCTTTTAAATAAATTTGGTAGCCCAGTTGTTTAAAGTCGATTGTAAAAATTTTTCTTGCCGACAGGAAGAGCTTATTTAGTCCTTTTTAAATATCGAAAACCCCCTTTCAAACCCCCAAACACCCCAAGTAATTAGTTTTCTTTCCAACCAATACTCAAGGGAGTATTCCCAGTAAATACTAAAAATCCAATACTCAATACCCTAAAAACCCCCATACTAGATACTCATACTCGGACAGCAGCTAAAATACTTGCCTTTTACCGTGGGTTTGGGAAAATGAAAAAAAAAATCGGGGCCATCAAAAAAACTGTGAATACAGGTCCAGGAAAAAAACACTGGTATAAATCAACCCCATGTTTGAAAATCACAGTCACTGTAAATTTACTGATATCGTAAAATCACAGTTTTTCCCCCCCAAACTCTACAAACCAGAGAGAACCAACAAAAAACCAGAAATAAATACCATAGCAATGAGAGAGAACCCAAAATAGACCAAGGAAAATAAATTTCCATGCATCCCACAGAAAAACCAACATAACCAGAGTAAATACCATAGCATCCCCGAGAGAACCAACATAAAACCCGAGTAAATTTCCATAGCAAAGGGAGAGAAAACCCAAAATAAAACCAGAGTAAATACCATAGGATCCCACAGAGAACCAAAAATTAAAACCCGATAAATACCATAGCATCCCCCGAGGAACCCAAAATGAACCCGAGTAAAATACCCTAGTCCCCGAGAAACCAACCCTGGAAACCCGGGGTAAATTTCCATGCAATTTCGAGAGAACCCAAAATAGCCAGAGTAAATACCATAATCCCACAGAGAACCAACAATTTAAACCCGAGTAAATTTCCAAGCACCCAGAAAAGGGGAAAACCCAAAGAACCAGAGTAAAATACCATAGCTCCCAAAAGAGAACCAACCTACACCCGAGTAAAATACCATAGCATCCCAAAGGGCCCAAAATGAAAAAAGGGGTAAAAAATCATAGGGATCCCAGAGGAACCAACATAGCCCCGATTTAAAAAACCCTAGCATCCCAGAAGAACCAAAATTGACCAAGTAAATACCATAGATCCCACAGAGAACCAAAAAAACCGAGTAAAAAACCATACTTTTTAAGAGAACCAACATAAACCAAAAGTTAAAAACCCTAAACAATGCAGAAGAACCCCATAGACCAGATAAAATACCATAGGGAAAGCAGAGAGAACCCAAAATAGGGGCCAGAGTAAATACCCAAACTCCCCGAGAGAACCAAAATAACCAAATAAAATAAACCCAAAACAAAACCAGAGAAAAACCAAAAATTTAACCGAGTAAAATACCATAGCCCAAAGCAGAGAGAACCAACATAGACCAGAGTAAAAACCATAGCATCCCAAGAGAACCAACTGAACCCGAGTAAAATACCATAAACATCCCCAAAGAACCAAAATGAACCAGAGTAAAATAGCCCTAGCAAACCCCGAGAGAACCCCAAAAGACCAGGTAAAAACCAAAAGCATCCCAGAAGAACCAAACATGAACCCGAGTAAATACCAAGCATTCCCAGAGGAAAACCAAAATGAACCAGAGTAAAATACCCTAGCAACCCAGAGGGGGAAACCCAAAATGAACCAGAGTAAAAACCCTAGATCCCAGAGAGAACCAACATAGACCAGAGTTTAAAAAACCTGAACCCCAAAAGAAAACCAACATAGACCAAGAAAAAACCCCTAGCAAAAACCCCGAGAGAAAACCCAAAATAACCAGAGTAAATTTCCATAAACATCCCAGAAGGGAAACCAACATGAACCAGAGTAAAAAAACCATAAACCCAAAGAAACCCCCCCTTTAACCAGAGTAAAATACCATAATCCCAGAGAGAACCAACATAAAAAAAAAGTAAAATACCAAAAAAACCCAAAAGAAACCAACATGAAAACCCGATTAAAAAACCCCTAAGGGACCCAGAGGAAACAACCCTAGACCAGAGGGAAATACCATAGCATCCCAGATAGAACCAACAAAAAACCAGAGTAAAATAACAGAGTATTCTATTGCAAAACAAGGGGGAAACCTTTAAAAAAAAAACCAGAGCATCCCCCAGTAACCAAACCCTTCCCGAGTAAACCAAAAGACCCGGGAAAAAACCCCAAAATAACTCTGGTTTTTTTCTAACCCCTTGAAAACCCGAGTAAAACCCCAAAATTGGTTTTTATCTGGATTTTTTTGGTTTTAACCTTTTTTTTTTCCCTTGAGTTTTAAACCCAAAAAGGGGAGTATTTGACTCATTGTTTTACTCCATTTAAATATTTTTCAGGTGCCCCGGTGGCTAGGGGGGGAAGGTGTCAGACTTTTATGCTGGCGGGGCCGGGGGGTTCAATCCTCGGTTTCCCGGGGAAATATTTTTTTATTACCAAACCCTTCCTTCACCCCTGACAAGACAAACTTGTGAATGGGAGGGAAAGCCCAAAATCCCACCGGGTTCGGTTCCACGTTAAACTGTAGGTCCTTATTTCAAATTTACCAATCACCAACCCTTACAACCAAATTTGCGTAAGTGCGTATAAAACCCCAAGGGTTTGTAAGACCGGGGGCTAAAAAATAAATAAAAATAAAATAATTAAAATATTTTTCATTGTTGGTTTTTTTAGTTAAACTATATTTTTTTTTATATAGATTGGTCTCCTTTTTTTACTTATTTTGCGTTTTCAAATTTATTTGATTATTTTTTTAAAGGGTTTTTTCTTTCCCTTTGTTAATATTTTGTTTAAATTTGTGGGTTTAAATTTTCAATTGTTTTTTTATATGTTTGGTTTTTTGTATTTGAATATTTTATTTTGACTTGTATTGGGCGTTGGGAAATTTTTAAATTTGCGTATCTCAGTCTCACTTTTGGGAAGTTTTTTTTTACGTTAATATAAAACAAGCTAGTCGTCCACTAAATTTCTTTGGGGGGAAGGTTTCTACGGATCTTCCATGATAAATCCTGGGTTGACATTTTTTTCCCCATTTCCAAAAATGGGACAAAATTTAGGTAAACTTATTTATGTTTATTTTATTTTTTAACTGCCGAGTTTTGTAAAAGTTATTAAAATTTAAACCCTGATTACCTTGTGAATCCTGGGTCACTAAAAAAGTACACCCGTACAGTAGTGTGGGGGAATTTTTATTTTTTATATTTTTTAATATAAATTTCACACAAGATAGTTTGGTTACTAAAAATTAAAAAAAAATGGTAAAATTTAAACTCTATAGTTAAGTTACATATAATTAAAAAAAAGTATTTTTAATTATAACAGTTTAACATTTTTTTATTATTAACCATCCCAAAAAAAACAAAAAAATTTAAACTCTTTGATAAAAAACTTTTTTTTAAATTAAAAATTTTGAAATTCAGTCAAAACTCGATAATCTTTTCTAAAGGGGTCGGGGTCTTCGAGTTTAAAGAAAAAGTCCGCCTTATCGGGGAAATAAAGTTGTGCCTTTAAAAAAAAAAAAATTTTTATTTATCTAAAGTATAGGAATACATTCTTTTTTTAAAAGGGGGTAATTTAAATGGGATATAACACAACCGGGGGATGAAAATGGGGCTAAAAAAAAAAAGAAACAATGGGGTAGTTCAAAGGGCCTATTTATTTGGTTCATGATTTGCAATCTAATAGAAAAAAATTATTTGTTTGTTTTCAGTTTGAGGGAAAAAAAATATTTAAAAAACCTTTGACTATTGGGGGAAATTTTTTCAGGTATCTGAAATGGGTAGACGTCTCCAAAAATCGACTCTTGAAAGGACCATAGAGAGAAATTTATTTTTGCAAAAACTTTTGCATCTCATTTTGAGCGAAAAATTTAATTTTGGGCACCCCTGGGAGGGCAAGCTGGGGCTAAAAGCCCTAAATTGTTGAGGGGTAGTTTACTGATTTAGTGATTTTTTTCAAAAAAAATTAAAAAATTTTAAAACATGCTTTAAAAAATTTGTTTTAAAATGGGATCCCTTGGGGGTTAGCCTAATAAATTTTGTTTGTGGTAAAAAGTTGTTTAAGGGTATTTTTTGATGCTTGGGTTTTTTAGCAATAGGTATGATAAGTTATATATGAAGTGTTGTATCGTTACTTAAAAAGTATTTTTGGGATTTTTAATGGGGTTTTCAGATTTACCATGGAAATTGTTTTTTAAAAAGGGGGTTTTTTAGCCCTCCATTTTTCCCCCTAAAATTTAGAGTTGACTTTTTTTTTATTTTATTAAAAATAGGGGAGGGGTGAGGGTGGCGGTTTATTAGAGAAAAAGACCTGAAACAGCGAGGGAAATCCATGTAATTTCATTATTGTAAATTAAATTTTTCACGATTTTTTTGGGGGTACTTAAATCTATAGGCCCACAGTACATATACCAAAAATTAAGATTGGGGTTTAAAATGGGTTTTTTAAAACAAGTAAAAATTGTAGATAAGGGCCCCCCCCATTTAAACTAAAAAAAAAAGTATTTTTTTGGGATTTACACCTTTTTTTTTTTATTTCATTTCCCTTTTGGGCATACACAAAAAATAAAACAATTTTTCTTTCTGGGAAAAAGTATGTCCTATTTCCATTGTTTTTTTAAAATAATTTTTTTAAAAAAATGTTTTTAATTTCCCCAATTTTATTTCTAAAAAATTTCTTTAAAACAAAATTTTTTGTCCCATAATTATATTTAAAATTCTATTAAGGGGGTCTGGAAAAAATGAAAATTTCCTCTGGAAAACCGGAAAAAAAAAGGAATTTTGTAATAAAAAAAATAGTGGCAACCCTGTTTTTTACTAATTTTTTTAAAAATCCTTGCGAACTAGAGCTACAACAAAAAAAATTCCCGAAAAAGAATAAAAAAAAGTATCCCAAACCCAACCCTTTCCAAATAAAAATATATTTTAAAAAAAAAAAATTTAAAATGAAAAATGTTTAAAAACCCTGTTTTTTGACCTATAAAAAAATTTAAATCAACATTCAAGGGGTTTAAATTAAATACCTACTGATTAAGATCCCGTCCCCGTTGGTTTTTGAAAGTTTTTTTGCCAAATACGGGGAAAATAGTTCCGGAACTAAGGTTTCTCAATCTTTTCTTGATAAAGACTTTTCCAAAAGGGTTAAGCAAAAAATATTTAACAAATTTATCCCAAAAAAATCCCCCAAAAAAAGACATCTAACTCCTTGTATTTTAAGGGTTAGAGGGTTGATACTCTCTTTTTTCTTTTCTCGCTATTTACAGGGAGAGAAAAAATGGGGGATCATAAAAAAAAATCGAAAATCAAAATTTTTATGAATCTTTAGTTTATTTAAATCCCTGGATCGGGAAAAAAAGATTTTGAAAATTTTAGTCGGGGCCCGTCTGTACCTCCAACTAGACCCTAAACTTTTTTTAACCCATCGAGCAAAAACTTGGTATCTAGGGTTTTTTTTAAAAGGGGTTTTACCTGAGAGGTTTTTTTGGGTTTGGATATCTAAACCCCAAAAAATTTTAAAAATAGTTTACTGAAAGGGGGAAAAAAAATTTTTATTTTCATTTTCCCCTGAAAAAAATTTTTTAAAAGAACGTTTTAATTTTTGTATTTCTGCAACTATTTGAGATACCCAAAAAAACTTATCCCTTGCAAAAAATTTGAGTACTATTTTAAAAAAAAAAAAACTTTAATTTGACATTTTCTAAAACCAACAGTTTTTTGAGATATTGGCGAAATAGTCTAATTTTTACAATTTTATGAGTTTTTTGGGTTTTTAAAACGATACTGCGGGGTTTTCCCTACCATTTATTTTTTTTGGTTTCCGAAAGTTTTCAAAAGGTTTTTACCTCAAATTTTTTTTTCCATGGGATCCTTGTGATTCTTGATAAACATGAAGGTTTTAAAAATTAAATTTGGGTTTTTTGTCTTTTTTTTAAAGGTCTTCTACCCCTTTAAAAGGGTTTGCCCTTTTATTTCTTTGGTGGGGGAGGTATAATTTTGTTTAAAATACCCCCTTTTTTTCCAAAGGAGGGGGAGGGTTTTAAAAAGCTTAAGAAAATTTACAGCTTTGTTTTTCCCAAATGGGGAAATTTTAATCCCGACCCCATCCCCGTTTCAACCAAACGGCCCTTTCAAAAAAGGGCTGCACACCTGTCCCCATAGCCTACTTGTTTTAAACTGCAGTAAAATTAGGGTTTTTATAATTAAATTTTCCCTTTTAATTTTACACCTTCTCTAACGCCATTTTAAAACCCCTTTAAATAATTTTAAATCAACGACATTTCAACCCCCACCTCCCCCGCCCTGAAACAAAAAAGATGAGCAAAATTTGGTTTGGAAAAAACTTTTTTATCGCAAATTAAACAAAATGGTTAACAGTTGTTTTTATTACTTGATTATCGGTGACCTGGTGGGCTAAAGGGGGAAGGTGTTAAAGGGCTTCTGTGTTTTGGGGGGCTGGGGTTCAATCCCTTTGGGCCCCCGGGACCGATTTTTCTGATTACCAAACTCTTCCCTTTACCCCTTCTGACAAACTTGTATTAAACCCCAAAATTGTGAATGTGGGAATGTCAGAATTCCACGTTTAAATGTAGGGGGCCCCATTTCATCTCACAATCACCCTTACTTTTAACCCAACGAGAAGTAAAGGGCGCGGGCTAATAATAATAATAATATTACTTTATTGATTTTTTCATGTTAATTTTTTATGTTGCCAAATAAATAAACATAGATGGTGATTTTTAAATTTGGATTATTTTTTTTTATTTTAAGGCATGTACACTTATTTTTATTTGAAAAATATTGTGTACTTTGTGAAAAAATGTGTAAGGATACATTTTTTTAAAAAAAATATAGATTATTTTAAAATTAGTTTGCTTTTTAAAATTTAAATTTTTCCCTTAAAAATTTTTTTTAAACTTGATTTGTTTTATTCTAGTTTTTCTTAAAAAAGGTTTAAAAAAAACTTATTGTGCCAACCATTTTTTACTTTGGGAAGGTTTTATTAAAAAAACTTAAAATTTTAAAACCAATGTAAATTAAATTTTTTTAGAAACCAATATTTAATTTTAAATTTCATTTGGTTTTAAAAAAATAAAAAAAAAAAATTGTTCAAGTGAAAGGGTTTTGCAAAACAAAAATAGTAAAAATAAAAAAAAATAATGTAATATAGTAGGGGCTAGGGAAATTTTAAAATACCTACTGACCCACCGGGGAACCGTTTTTTTAAATACAACAAAAGTGCTCACAAATTTATCAGATAGCACAATGCGGAAAACTCCTTAAAAACTTTTTTAAACAGGGGACTTAACAGATCTTTCGTGTTATCCTGACAGCGGGAAAGGGGGGGAGCGGGGAAGAAACATATAAAAAATTTTTACTATCCCCAAGTGTAAACCCCTTTCTGTTGGGGGACTAAAGAAAAAATTTTCGTGTAAAAACCCCCAATAGAGAAAAACGTTACCCCCCCCCTTTACAAAAAAAAAAATTACTAAAAAATAGGGTAGAAAAAAAAAAGTGATTTTATATAAAATAGTAATAAAAAAAAATATAAAAAAATATCTAGTTAAGTAAAAAAATAATAAAATTTTAATATTAAAAAAATTTAAAATTATAGAAAAAGAAAAAAATAAAAAAAACCCATTATACAAAGAAGTGCTTTTTTTAAAGGGGGGCCCGCGCGATCAAAAGGAAACCCAATAAAATTTTGAGGTTTTAATGTTGCTTTGGGGAAAAACAGAAAAAACTATATTATTATAAAAATAAAAGGGCTGTGCGGGCATCAGGTTTTGCCAGGCGCCCCAAAACCCAAAAGGCCCCAAACCGGGGGCAAAGCTTGGACCTTCCTCTCTTTGAAAACTTTTAGATTTCAATGCAGTGAAACTTTTTTTTGTTTAGGGAGCAGTTAGCAAAAAAAAAAAAAAAAAAAATTTTTTTCCCAAGGGTCCGGGGGCCTTTTCCCCTTTAAAAACTGTCTAGAAAATATTTACAGTAGCCTTCTCTTTAAACTCTTGGGTGGGCTTTTCCCCCGCAAATTTTTGAAAATTGGGTGACTCTAGAAGCAAATTTTTAGTTGTCCCTAGGCCCAGCAAATCTTTGAAAAATCAAAGCTTCTAGAAGTTTTTAGAGGGTTTTATACAAAAACCCTCTTTTTTTCTTCATGTTCCGGGGGAAAATTTTAGGGGGGTAAAATAAATTTTAAAAAGGGGGCATACCATTCCAAGGGGGGGAGGAATTAATTCGTCTTTGGGGGGGAAAAATTTTTTTTCAGAAGTGGGAAAACCCCCCTCCTCCCCTGTTTTTTTCAAAAAACCTTTTAAATTTGGTTTTTACAAACTTTTTTTACTTTTTTGTCACGTTTACAAAAGAAAAGCAATGCACAAAAAATTAAAACGTAAAACCCAAAATGAACCCCTGAAAGTTACGCACATGTTTAAGTAATTTTTAAAAATTTGGGTTTATTTTTCTCACTGACTCTCTTTGTGTGCAAAAACTAAATTTTAGGGGCAAACATTATAGAATCAGTGAATTTTTTAAACACTTGGAAAAGAAGGGGCAAGCCTGGGGCCCACCCAAAGTATTATTTTTGACAAAAGCCAGTAAGTTCCCCCCGGAGGGGAAAACCCCCTTCCCAGTGGGCTGGGAAAAAAACATTCTTTTATGGATAGGTATTTAAACATTCGGGAAATTTTATTTTAGTTTTTTATTATTTTCATCTTTTCATTATTTTTTAAATTGTAAGTCTAAAACCAAAAACCCGGTCCCCGGGGGGCCCGGCCCCGTAAACCCCTGCCAATATTTCCCCCCCACCACCACCACCCCCTTAAAGGCAAGCCGGGGATTCACATATTTAACCAGATCAAAAATGGTTGATTTTAAAGTTACTTTTGTTTTTCGTGCAAACTTTTGGAAAAAAATTTCAATTTTTTAAATTTTCTCAAATCTACCTCGGGGCTCTTTGGGGGAAAAATCCCGCCTCAGGGTATTTTTGGGGGGCTCCCAAAAAAATATATATAATACAAATCCGTTTCACAACTTTTTTTGAAAAGGGGGAAATAAACCCCTCCCGGGCCCCATGTCAAAATTTTGGCTGTAAAAAAAAAACCCCGGAAGGGATGGGGAAAAAATACCAAAAAACCGCCAGAATTGTCTCTCAAACCCCTAGAAATTATCCCTTTGCGATATAAAATTTCTTAGTTTTAAAAGTGTTCGGGGAAAAAACTTCAAATTGATAAAAAAAAAAAGTAAACTCATATGGTTTATTCCGATCTAAAAGGATTAACTCCAAGTTTTCCTTCTTTTATCAATTTATTACAAATAATAATATTATTTTATAAACCGATAGCAATAGCTTTCATTGCGCACATACGTGCTAAACCTATAAAGGGGCTCCCTAGACTCGCTAAGTATTGGTGTGAATGTTACCCAAAAAAACAATAAATCCGTTATATACGGACTGTCGCAAAAATAATAAATAAATAATTTAAAAAAATTGTTAGTGATTTTTAACTTAAGCCATAATCGTACATTTTCTGTAAAGTAGAGTGCAGAGCTTTATCTAACTAGGTTTAGTTTTTGACTGATAACTTATGACGTAACAATATGCAATGTATTAAGTTAATTCATGAATGAAAGAGGCCCAATCACATGTCTTATCTTTATAAACAGTCATTTATCTGTAAATGAAACCAAAATTAGATCTTGTTAATAAACATGTTTATTAAAGGGTAAAAGGTGATCAATGTTATGTCTTGTCTCCATATCATGTTCAGTAAAGGGTAACAAGGGATCAATATTAGGTCTGGTATCCATAAACATGTTCATTAAAGGGTAAAAAGGATCAATATTAGGTCTGATCTCCATAAATATGTTCATTAAAGGGTAACAAGGGATCAATATTAGGTCTGGTCTCCATAAACATGTTCATTAAAGGGTAACAAGGGTTCAATATTAGGTCTTATCTCCATAAACATGTTCATTAAAGATAACAAAGGGGTAAATATTAGGTCGGGTCTCCATAAACATGTTTATTAAAGGGTAACATGTGATCAATATTAAGTCTGGTCTCCATAAAAATGTTCATTAAAGGGTAACAGGGATCAATATTAGGTCTGGTTCCATAAACATGTTTATTAAAGGGTAATATGTGATCAATATTAAGTCTGGTCTCCATAAAAATGGTCATTAGAGGGTAAGATGTGATCAATATGGGTACCCGTCATTTGGCCTAAAGTGTAGGCTAAACGCCTTTAGGCCTAATGCCTTTTAGGCCAAAAGCCTTTTGGGCCCAAATGCCCTTTTGGCCAAACGCCTCTTAGGTCAAATGCCTTTTGGGGGAAAGACTTTTTGTAAAGTTAATTTTTA
>JBCFYV010010027.1:0-20261 GCA_039000515.1 Timema cristinae
TTTAAACAGAAAAGCTTTTCTCTATTCTTGATGTGCAAACTTTTGATTATTTATTCATTTGTGATTTTCTTGAGAATGTAATTCTTTAGATGATAATATCAAGAAGCTTGACGCCAAATTGCCCCCTAAGCTGCTTCTTAACTTGTTTTTTACAATTTTTTAAACGTCTCATCGTCCTTTTTCCGCTGATAAACTTGTGCCCAGCATGGTATGTTGTTGAAATGATGTATAACTTTCCCACCTAAGTTAATAGTATAAGTGTTGTCATAGCATGAAACACTAAAATGTCTCTTAAACAATTTCAGATGTATTTTAAGTATGAAAAAATATTTATGACCAGGGCCCGAAAATTTGATGACATTGCAACTTTTTTTTTGTGAAGTCGACCGCAATGCTAACTTATATATATAAAACACTTTTATGACACTCTGATAACGATACATTTCTTTTATTGTACATTTCTTTAAAATTTCTATGGGTTTTAACAGTTTAGAGTATTTTTTGGCGTTTTTACAGAATTTTGGGGCCCTTTTTATTTATCTGTTTTTACTCTTATCGTGCATTTATATAATCTCTAGAATTATTTCATAAAAATAGTAACTCACAATTGGTAATGCACATATTCACAAATTCATTATTTGTATTTATTTAAAGCATTAATTTGTAATTATTAATAAGGTTGGACGTGAAACAATGAGTGTAGCCTAATGTTTTCTGACAAGCAGTACTAAATACAAAAGAAATTAGGAAAAAGTACATATATTTTTAGAATTCTTTTTTGTTTATATTTAAAGGGAAAAACCCCCATTGCTGGACAAATGGCTAGCTTGGTATTTAAGGAATGAAAGGGCTTGTTTACCTCAGTGGTAAAAGTCACAATTGTTTAGAATGTGGCTGTTAGTTGAGGAGATTAGTGTCAGTTAAATTGTATCCTAAAGCGGGTTTGACTTACTACGGGTGAGTTTTAACATGGACCTCGACCGCGCAGGCAGGGGTGGAAAGATGGGCTTGTAGGGGAGAGAGAGGGGAGGGAGGGTGGAAGGAGGTGGGGAGGGATACTCCCCTAGCAGTGAAAAACGTTCACTTATCCTTGAAATGGTCCGCGCATGTGCAAAAATATTGTTTTGGGCCACTGCGTAGCCCCCAAGAGTTTAATTTTAAATCTGCTATACTTTCATAAAATTGTATATTTCTAATTGAGCAGGAGCCGAAAATCAAACCATCTACGACAGTTAGTTAACGAGTTTGGTGAAACAGTTTTTCCCACTTATGGGAAGGTATTATTTTGTAAATTGTGAAAGTCAACAGTTTCAGCAGAAAAAAGGTTCTCTCTTACTCAGCATATTGGTCTTGAGAAATACAAGAGTGCTTTAAAATGGGCAGCAACAAAACATAGTTAACTAAAAGATTGCTGTTCCAAGCGTTTCAACCTCTTAAACAAAATCATCTCAATATAATAAGAGTTGTGCGAAGTATTGTTGTCAGCTAAATTCCAACCGGGAAAGTAAATCATTCTAAATGTCACGATTTTTTAGAAAAACAAACGAATAATTCTATACCAGATGAATTTACTCTGCGAAAAAAGCACGTGAGCTTGTGCTATGAGAAAACGCTATATAAAATACAAATCAGTGAGTGTGGGAAAGAAATCTGGGTATCAATTGATGAGACAAAAATGTAAAAGGGCCCAGCTATGGTGGTAACATAGTTTTGGCTCTTGAACTGAATACTATTGGTCAAACATTTCTCCCAATACAGAAATCTTGGATAAGCCAACCAGTCCACAATCAGAAAGTTGTTTGATAAACCCATGTTTCTGCCTTGGCCTGATAGTATTAACCACGATGATGTTCTTTTGTAAGTGATGCTGCACCGTAGATGATCAAAGCAGCAACTGTAATTAAAGCATTATATTCTAAAATAAATTCACGTTACATGTGTCCCTCATGCAGTTCATCGAGTTGCTGAAGAGGTAGAAAGAACTTTGGAAATGTTGACCAACTAGTGTCAAACGTTAAAAAAGTATTCTTGAAAGCGCCATCTAGAGTACTTGATTTCAAGATGGTGGCACCTGATGTACCCTTACCACCTCAGCCAAAAATACACGATGGTGCACATGGCTTCAGCGTGTTTTATTATTTGTGACCATATTTGTGTTTTGAAAACATCTGTGAACTGATTTGACAATGAGAGGCCGTATATATCAAGATTGCACAAATATGTTATCATATCACAAAATTGAGGGAAACTTGGGGGTATATCAAGTCTAATTTCAATAGTTTGACCGTAACCATAACAAACCTTAGAAAGAAAGGTTTTGTCATTGTCTGACGTTTAATGCTCTATCACAACACTACAAGAAAACCCTCAAGAGAGCTTCAGGCAAAATTGGAGAAGCAGTGTTTGCAAAACTTCAAAATGTTTTGAAAAAAGAATTCGGGATTCAAAAGAGTGTGAAAAAATTTCTGACTAATCAGCGCTAAAATGACTTTTTATAAGACATTCAAGTATGCTCCAATAACATCCGTGGATGTAGAGCGCAGCTTATCGAGGTACAAAAACCTCTTGGCTGAAATCGCCGATTCATTCACACTGATAATCTGAAGATGATCTTAGTTGTGTATTTCAATGCAGAATAAAATAAATCTCAGATGTTCTTTCATTTCTATATCATTCTCACATGCACACAAATGTTCTGCCCATTTTATTTTTTTTAGTGGAAAGATTGGTTATACAAAAATTTTTTTAATTTATTTCTCCTTTTGCAGGAAATTTCCCCTATACCATATCGAACAAGAATAATAATAATAATTTTTATTTTAATGTATTATTAATTTTTTAAGAGCGTCTTCTTTATTTTTTAGGATACAAAATAGTGTTTTTAAGTGCATCTTTTTTAATTTTTAAGGGCATTTTTCTTATTTTTGAGAGCATTAAAACACCATTTTAAGTGCTTTTTTGTTGTTTTTTAATGCATAAACTTCCCGGGGCCCCGTTTATGACAATATAAAATTTCTTATTAATAATTATTTATCCGAAAAAATTTCCTCCTCCTCCCCTAAATTCTGATGGCGCAACTTGTGCCATGATCCCCCCTGTGGGCACCCCTGGTTTCTTTTGGTCTTAAATTCAAACACCAAAAAAGGTTTGTTTTCAAAGAGCTACAACGCTAAAATGAAATTTTTTTCTTGTGGCGTTTTAATTTTTTGGTTCACTACATTCCTCTAATATAACCTTCCTCATCCCTAACCCGTTAACGTTATTAGTACCGAAGGTATGAACCGAGTATATAGTATTACGTCACGGTAATAACAAAAAAACTTGTTATAGGTTTTAATAATACTCGTATGTAGGCTAAAGTAATTGTAGTTGTTTGACTGTGCTATTAGGTTAAAGTAACTTCCACGTATTAGTTATTGGTTAGTAATAAGCAGTTGTAAGATTTTTATGTTTGATGTCCAGTTTTTCCCCCGAGTTCGGGCACACGTCGCTGTCTGGGGTTCCCAACAGGGTTGCGGACCCCCAGGTTTCCGTCTGTCAGAAGAGCAAGTACCGATCTCTTGATGGAACTTGTAACAACCCTACAAACCAACATGGGGGCCCCCAACACGCCCTACGCAGAGTAAAACCCGCCAAGTACGTGATGGGGAGCTACCTACCATAGGACTGATTTAACAACACACGAAACAATTCAACGTTGAAATGACACTCCTTTGTGAGCAGGGACCATTTTGGAACAATAATTGCTGGATTTAAAGGATGGCCAGGGCGTAAAAAACAGAGGGGTGGCAAATTTGGTAAAAAAAAAAAACCTCAACTTATTGATATTGAAAAAGTTAACATATCTTTGTTACTTTGGGTCATTTCATTTGAATTCACCCAGAGGAGACCAAATTTTTTAAAATTTTAATATTTTCACACATGTTCCCCCATGTTCCAGTAGTTAAAAAAAATTTAATTTTACTCCTAAATTTTTTTCCGGTACGGCCACTTTTCTAATTTGGCCGACGTTAAATTTGACGTTTTTTTTGATGTTCACAAAAACTTAAATATCTTGGTAGCTAAACTATTTAGAAACGTGGGTCAAAAAACTATTCTTGTGCTCTTGAAGTGGACTAAATTTAATGCTATTGTGAGTTTTGTCTAAAAATAACATAAATGGCTGAAACTTAGCCTGAAAATCAGCATAAGTTTTGTTTAAAAATTACGTTTTAAAGCCATTGAGAGGGTAATGAAGGAGATTACTCTAGATCTTCAAAAATTTTACCACATTTATTCTACTTACAAAGTCTTGGATTTTGAAATTACAGGATTTAGAAAATTTTCCCCCTCTTATTTTATTAAGTCCTAAACATGGCCACTCATTCATTTCTACATACTCGGGCATCAATATTTCAGGTGGGAGAACTGAAAAAATATGAAGCTAGGAGGGGGTAAAGTATTTTATAATAGCTACTTGTGACAACAATTTGGAGTTTTGGATTTGGGCAGGTTTTTTTGCTGTACAATGATTACCAAGACCAAAAATTTTAAATGTAAATTGTGGCTCACCCTAAAATTGACATCCTTGCCAAGAGTAGGCACTGTAAAGCTGTGATATTTCATTACAATTTGATTAATGATCTGGTGGCTCCTTCTTTTAGGCTTAGTAAGCTCCAAAGATGTGGTTTTCCAATCACCCTTGATATTGAATCCCCTAATGCCCAATTGACTTCTGGAAGATATTCTTGGACCTGGAGGCTTGAAGAAATTCACATACAAGTCTTCGTTTTCAAAACTGATATTTTCAATTACAGCAAGTGACCACTGTCATTATAAATAAGAGTTATGTTTAAACACCACATTTAAAGTCAGAATAGTCGATACCAAAATTGTGTCGTTGCTATTTAGAGATCTTCATATTCATGAGATGCAGAGGTTCGGTAACATCTTATTGGGATTTGCTGAGAGGTAAAAATCTGTGCTTTTCTCTGGTTTTAGATACTGATTTGCATTTAAAAATCTAGATTTTAAAAAAAATTCCTCCTTTGTTTTTACTTCTTCTGTGAAACAAAAATGTTATATATACCTTTGATGTTTTCCACAGAAATATTATGCAAATCCTTTGGAGTGACAAGCTGATTTGTATAGGGTTTTTTACAAGCTTGATTTTGTGGTTCTCTCTTTATAGTATCTCCTACTCCATCACAGGCTTTTTAAACAGAGAAGAAAAAAAAACATTCCACTGCATCTAGGTCAAAACAAATTGTGATGGAACGTGATGAATTTCTTTCTGTTCTTATTTTAACTAGCAGCTCCTCGCTGAAAAAAAAAAATAATCTTTACCAATGGAAGAATTTTTGAGGTCTAAACGTTTGAAGTTCCAGGTTTTGTTCAAGGGGTCACTTATGAAAAAAAACCCTAAGCCTTTTAAAAAAAATCGTCTGAAAGTAATAACAAAAGGATGAAAGTGCCATGTGTTTACCCAATTTAAAACTTTAAATTTTCACCCCGTATAACAAAGCGATGTTTTTCAGTCTCTACTAAAAACCCCCAAATTTTTCTGTCGGGTTTTATTTAGCGATTTTTAAAAACATGAATATGTTTTGGAAACAATTTTGTTGGGAGCCACTGCAGACGCAAAAAAGAGTGTGCTCAGGAACATTTAAAACCTGCAGAAAAAATTTGTCTAGGGAGGGTTCCTTTTAGCTTTGACCAACTCTCACGGAAAACCCCAATAGCAAGCCCAAAACTACTTAGCCTAATCTAACTTCCCTTTCTATCGGGCCCTAACCTTACTACATATTCGAATTAAAATTCTTGGCTGTAAAACAAAAATGTAGCTAGAATAGTAGATTTTTTTTTTTTTTTTAATTAAAATAATATTTTTGATTACTTTTCCCAAAGACTTTTTGGGAAAAATGCTAAGATTTATAGAAAACGAATTTTTTAAAGTAACTACATATTTAATTGTACACATGTTTTTTTGAGTGTGGGGCGTTCGGGCCCCCCCCTGTGTCCCATGGGGAAAACCCCTTCCCGGGGCCGTTAGTTAGTGCAGTGCTCTTTCCATTCTAATCCCAGACCCAAATGGACGCTCTCCCCTTGCAAGGGGGCCAATCATCACACACGATTTTGCCCCAAGCGGCGGGCCCCCAGGGGGGTAGTATCAGTAAAAGCCAAAAAATTTTCTAAGACACTCTTCTTTTTAAAAATAAACCCTTTTTGGGGGCCATTTTAGACATTGTTTTAATTTTGCTCAATCTAACTTTCTTCTGCTTTTTTTAAAAACGCACGCAGAAAAATCGAATTTAATTCATTCAAATACTTTTTTACATTTTCCTTAAGGGCTTCGTTGAAACTTGGCGCTTGGCCATTCCACATTTTAACAGTAAGAGTTTTTTAAAAAGGTTTTTGTTGGTAAAATTTTAAAAATTCTTTATAAAAATCAAAAAAATTTAAAAATTAAAAAGCAAGTTTTGTATTGTTAAAAAAAAAAGCCCCCATTTTATTTTTTAAACGTTAAAAGTTTTAAAATGAGGAGCCGGGATTTTGACTTTGTATTTTGTATTCCTAAAGAGAGAATTTACGCAACCAGCAAAAAAATTTTAAAAATTTGCTTTAATTAAGTCTGATATAATACCCAATGAACGTGAATCCATAGTTCGGGGGCTGTGTTCAAGAAATAGTCAGAAAAGTGGCGTACTGGGTAGAAGCCCCCCTGGAGCGGTTTTTAATTTGGGGCCCCCCCCCCCCCCCCCCCCCCCCCCCTTGTTTCAATCCAAAAAAAAACTGAACCAAAACCAAAAAATTTTAAAGAAAAAACCTAACAGATTAAATGATTTTAAAATACCCTATGTTGGTGGTTGCTTATTTTTCTTGTTCCAAAAAGAAAAAAAATTTAAAAAATTTATTTTTTTTTTGTGCAGGGTTTTATTTTTTTTGAAATGTTGTTATATTAAAATGAAAAATTGTTAGTTTTTATTTTTACACAATATAAAACTAAAGATTTTTGGGTTTTGGAATAATAAAACAGAGTATTTTAATATAGATAACATTTTCTTTTTTGTTGAATGTTGATCACATAGAAAAAATATATAACAAAATAACGAAAACACTTATTCACAAACGCATAGTTTTTTTTTAAAGAAAGTTGATCATTTTCGTTTTTTGGTCCTTACTTTTTTTGTCAATGGGCTTTAAATTTGGGGAAATACATCACAAATTAAAAAAAATTTTTTAACAAATGGGTTACCAACACAAAAGTTCTAAAAATAAAAAAAAAATTTTTAAAAAGAAAAATTTTTTAGTGGAAATTTTCACAAATTTTGGGAGGAACTAAAAATTGCTTTTAAAATTTTTTTCGTGTTTTGGGCATTGAAAATTTGTGAGTTTTGGGTCTGCTAAGTCTATTTTCTTCCCTTGGCTCGTTCGAGGGAGATCTTGTAGAGAACTCAGCGCTCCTGCGACATGGTGTACGAAGATGCTTTTGTTATTTTCAGTTTTGAAAAGGATTCCCTTCAGCTTTGTCAAAAAGATGAGGCCGCACTCACAACACCCGGAAAAAGCGGCTCGAACTTGAGCACGCACAATCACAGTATGGGAAAGGTCTCTAATCTTTTAAGTTTTTAAAATGGGGTTGAAAAACAAGAAAGTCTTACAAGTGTTGGCCCTATTTTGGAGAATGTCATTGGGTTTTAAGTACTAGAGGTTTCACGATTTTCTAGAATTTTTGTCACCTAGTCATTTAAAAAAAAGAAGGTTTCAAAATTTGAAAAACGCACAAATTCATTATTGACTCAAAAGCTCGTTAGTTGCGTAGTTATGATATCCAGGCACGATTGAATACCCAACTAAAAACGTTTTTCTTGCCCAGTGGAATATTGCCGTACTTCGTCAAACATCCTTTTTTTTTTTTTTTTGATCTTGAGTCAGTAAAATTCGGCGAACTTTCCATTTCAAACAAAGGAGTTGCATCATTTTTAAATTGTTTCTCATTACTTTTTAGGTTGGCGATTTTTTTTTTGGGTTTTTAAAACAATCCTTGTTGCGTTCTAAGTCTTCCTCGGTGCTTTGCAGTTTTTGGAACAAAGTCCATTGTTTCAAGCAAACCTTTGAACTACTATCAAAATCCCGTTTAAAACTTTTCGAATATTCAAAAGAATTTTGCTTGATTAACTTTTCTTGATTATGCTCTCTAAGGAAATGAAGTTAATACTTTCTTATATCAAGTAGCCACAACAAAGGGGCGTTATGTTTTGTTTTTTGCGGGCCATTTTTTTTTAAATGTTTTTTTCATGATTGATTTAGTCAAAAAAGCCCACTTGATACGGCCTTAAAAAAAATACAAATTTTGCAATTGTCAAAAAAAATTTCCCTGATTTCTGGAATACTTGTTCCGAATGTTGACGCCCAATTAAATGCTGTGCACAACAGTGTACTTACGTGGCTGGGGGTTTATTACTTTCACCCGGGCTTAAGGCGGAATAAATCCGCTCATATTTGCGGCCCGTCATCCCTTGGGCCCCTTTTTTAGAAATGTCAGAGAACTCATCAATTACTTTAAGCAAACTTTTTCCCAAATATTCTGATTTTTGGTTTCCCACTTCTTTTAACCCCACCAAATGCTTCTTTACTACCAACTTACGGGCCTTTCTTTATTATCAGTTTTTTTTGACATAACAAAAACACTGATTTAATTGATCTTTTTTTGATATGTTGAGTGGTTAAAAAAATTTGAAATTAGGGACTTTTCACCATTTCTTTTTTTATTTCTTGGCTTTTAAAATTAAAAATTTCATTTTAAATTGAGGCTGAGGTAATTAGTATATTTTTAGGCAATTTAATTTAAGTCTGCCAAACCTTGTCTATTTTGTAAATATGTATTTTTTCAAGGAAGTTCCTTTTGACAATTTAGCGTCCCCTGACAACCTATGCCTTTTTTCCTGGCAAGTCTTTGTAGCTAAAGTGATGATTGTCCTCCTCCCCTTTAAGACTTCCCTTAAATAGTCTAAAATCTCTTGATCTTTCAAGATTTTACTTCAACGTCTTCCCTAACGCCACGGTATAAAATTTCAATCAATAGTGTTTTTGAGTTCTTTTTATGGCCCTTTGTTGTTTCCCCCAAAATTGCCCAACCAGAGACCTTTCAAAAAACCCCCGTCTCTCGTGCATTTTAAAAATACCAGAAAGGGGTGAAAAACAAACTTTTAAAAACCCTTTTGGGGTAGCATAACCATTCGTTTTATTGTAAAGGGTTTATCTTTTTTTTTTGGGAAAATACCATTTCTCGTAAAAACCTCTGTCTTTATTTCTCCCATTGTTTCTTTTAGAAAGGGCCCTTTTGGTGGGGGGGCCAAGTTTTTTTATTTGTTTTTTTTTTGGGCTATAAGGTTCCCTTAAAAATTACCCTTGTCAGAAGAACAAAATAAAAAAATCTTCCCCAAACCCTTTTTTTTCTAAAAACTTTGCTCTTCTAAACCCTCATTTTCAGTTTAAAAAGAATCAAGATATTGTGACAAGTCTCTCTGATCATTTTCCTTGAGGCTTATTTCCCCTTTAAAGGGTTTTTTAGAACAGATTGTTTTCAGTGTTAATTGCCCCGATTCCCCACCTAAAGCGACATTTTTTATCTTTTGAACTGCAATAGGTTTTGTGACTGCAACTGGGTTCTTGGTAACAAAGGTTTTGTCGAAAGTAGATGAAAATTTCTCATTTTCTTAAGTTAAATTTTGTATGTCATCCTTTTATTTTTTCCTTTTCCGTATCCGCACCCTTATTTTTTTTTGACTTTTTTAGAAAAAAATGAAAAAAAAAGGGGGTGTTACTTAGTAGCGCGTGGAAGTTTAAATTCAAAAAATAATTTATCGAAAGTTATCTAATCAGTTTATTATACTTTTTTTCGGCATGCAAGTGAGTAAAATGATAAACAAAACCTAGAGGAAAAAATGCACAAAAAGTCTTTGCGAGTGATTAATTGTTCATTGATAGTTTATTTCAACAGAAGTTTATCCTTTTGGGCATATTAAAAAATTTTTATTTCTTATTTTGAAAAATATTAATAACCAATAATAAATTTTTAACAATAATAATTTAATAATTTTTTGTATTAATTTTTTAAATAATAATATTTTAATTTATACAAAAAAATAATCTACGAATAGTTAAACCCTAAATATATTGGAGCACTGGAAAAAATCTATAAGCACAATTTTTTTCAAAATATTTACGAAAGTAAATAATATTAATCAAAATATTCAATTTAAATCACTACTGAATATAATTTATTGAATATAAAATTTCCCGCCTTTATAAAACTAAAACACGTGTTATAAAAAGTAGAAACTAGAAACATTGGAAAAAATATTTTTATATAGAAAACAGTGTCAGGCGACGAGCTCCCAAAACAGCGCGCAACAGGGGTTCTATTTCTATTTTGTTGGTAGCTTTTTTTTTTTCGAGATTAAGAGGGGTTCAGCTTCCCCTGTTACTTTTGTTTACAGTGATGGCGCGCATCTTAAAATTTCACTCTCATATTTTTTATAACGCCCCTAAAAAAGTAAAACTTCAATAAAACAGTTACTTTAAAAATGGCCCTGTCTTTTTGCCCTGACGCACCAAAATCAAAGAAAAGTTGCGTTAAAAAAAAACTAAAATCACAAATTATGGTTCTTAATATGAACATCTACACTACATTTTTTTATTTTTTTTTCTTAAATAATGGACTCGCACCCGAAAGGAGAAACATATTTGGGTAAACCCGGTCGACAAGAAAAAGCGAATGACTTACACTAAACTAACAAGCAAAAAGACTCGGTTATTAAAAACCAATTCACTGAGAAATAGGACGAAACAAGGTTGGGAGGAGTAGGGGGAGGGGAAAACCAGACGCAGGAAGTCAGCTGATGGGCTGAATTCTGTTGCAAGCGAAGCAGAGCACGTGGGAAATATGGCATGCGAAGGTGGGTGGGAAAGGGGTGGGGGGATTCGGTCGTGTTTAAATTACGCATGCTGTGCATTGGCTCTGCAAACAAGCCTAAAAACCATTCCCCCGAAAGTGTGAAAGAATCATCCGACATCGCCCCCTAAAAAAAAGAAAAAGGAACCCATTTTGTTTTCTGTTAAGATTCGGAGGGGACATTCGGGGTTTGGCAAATCTCCTCCAAGTAGTCCATTCTAACCTCCCGGAGTGCGGCTGTACAGGGCAGTAACAAAACCAACCCCTCTCCCCCCCTCTAATACTCTCCCTTCCCCTTTGGGAGTGTCATTACCCCCGGGCCCGCCACCACCCCCCCTAACCCTTTCAATTTTGTTGTTACTACATAACCAAAAAAAGTTAAAGTGATGCTTCAAAAGGCACGTATTAACTTCGGCCCACGGGCGCACGCAATTGTGAAATTGTTGGGTTTTTTATAACAAAAATGTCAAAATTAAATAGATAATCAGTGTATTTTTTTTAAACATTTGAACAAGTGAGCAAGCTCGTTAAAATGTTCCATTTTAAAGACAAATCAAATGAGTCCAGTTTGTTTTAAATCAATCTTCAACAGACAATGTTGAAGGAGCTTTTAAAAATTGAAAACTAACAGAAAGAGAAAATTTTGGTAATTTAAAAACGTTTCCCCAGAAAGTGTTTGTGTTTTTGCTTTCCCTATATTTGTGAACGGGGTTTTCTCTGCGGAACATTAACAAAGCAAAGAAAGGTTTGCGATTGGACAACAAGTGATCCTGACTTCGAAAAATCGTGCAGGATTTTGGAGGGTTGCATAAATTCCATTAACGATGGCAATTTGAGTATTATTAACACCATTTGGTGGGCTAATATAAACATGATTAATAACATTTTTAGTTTTATTTGTTATGATATTAGATTTTTTGTATTTTTTTGTACAAAGTTATATGGTTTATGACTAATATTGAAATTTTTGCGTGAAAATAAATTCATTATTTATTAATTTAGCGTTTGTTACATAGGCCGCTAGAGCCTAAATTTTGTCCATGGGTCCTGGGGAGAAAAATTTGCCACCCTTACCTAAGGATATGTGGAGTTTCGAGCCGCAATCTCGGTGTTTATTAGAATGTCGTCCCAAGTCAAAGGAAAAGGGCTCCAACCCTTCTAATACAAATTTTTTGATTTTCCCCAAGGAAAATCCTATTTACAATAAATGGGACATTTTTTTTGCTTATCTATTACCCACTGTTATCATTATCATTTTTGCACCAGTTTTATCCCCATTGGGTTTTACGCACTAACCAAAAGTCCGTATTATCATAGTAATAACAATAATTTAAAAAAGGAAGTTGCGGTGTATCCCTAGTTAGCCAGTATCAAATTAAAGTTCGTATCTCGAAATATTTTTAATGAAACTGTACTTAAAAAATCACTTTTAGTATTTTAGATGTTTAAAAAGGGGGGGAGGGGGGAAAATTTTTAAATTGTAAATGGACTACTTTTAAAAAATATTTTTTAAAAAGAATAAGCAATAATTGCAATATTTTAGCTACTTTTCATTCAAACTTTTCAAAAAAAATGAAATAAAACCGTATTCAAAACAATAGGGTTATTATTTAGCACCGCGCCTTAACCGTTCGGTTAACGCTTTATGTACAATTACGCTAATGGTTGGGGAATTTTGAAGTTGAAAATTTAAAATAAGTGAAACCCCATTTGTGTGGAGGGAGATGGGAAAAACCCCTTTTAAGGGAAAACCCCCGTTCACTGCCCAGATTCGAAACCCCAATCTCCCGCCCCCGGCGGTCGAAATCAAAAAGACTAGGCGTTACAACTAAAGCCACCGAGGGGTATACTGTTATTCATACTAGATTAAGTAATCTAACTTTAAAAATAATAGCATTCTCTTGGTAAGTTTAAATGGGGATACTGAACATTGTTTATAGACTAAAAAAAATTACTATTTTAAAAAACGTATTTTTTTTTTCAGTTCCCCTAGTAAAAACATAATTTTTTTGTTTTCTTTTTTCCCCAACTGGTAAATTCTCAAATGTGATTAAATGAGCAAGAGGAGGAAAAAAATGGAGGTACCCAAAGACCCTGGGAAAAAATTGTTTTTAAAAAATGAAGCAATAGTTGGCAGTAAATAACATATTTCAAAAACTTTTTGTTGAAAACTTACCATAGAAATTTTTTAAAAAACTATTATTATTATGTGTTTTAACACGTGTGACCCCTAAGAGGCCTTTTTCGTAAAAACCCTATAATTAAAGTAACTCAAAAAATAATTTTGAAATAAAAAAAAAAAGACAGTAAATGCAATTCATTTAAAAGGGATGGTTGGTGAGAGGAAGGAGAAATAATGGGGGATAAAAATTAAAAAAGAAGTGTGAAAAAAAAAAGCAGGAAAGTATATCCCCCAACGAAGGAAATAGACCCCCTCCCACACCACGATCAAGGCATGAAGTTCTTAGGGGGGAGTAAGGGGTGGGGGGCGTCACTCACTGGCATATTGTTTTTTCTCCTTTGGGGGAAAATGTACATTTTAACACTAATACAAAAAGTTGTCCATCAGAGGTATTTATAAAAACAGTGACATAGTCTAAGGATAAAGTTGATAAAGAATGTTTTAAACAATTGTTTTTTGAACAAAATTTTTTAGCATTCAGGAAATGGCGTTTGTTTGCGTGGGCCCAAATCCTTATTTAACCCCCTTCCCCCTATCGAAGGTTGAATTTTGGGCACAGCTTCCACAGTGGGACATTTTAATTATTAAATCTTGACATTTTTAAATAAGCTTTTAAACAACCACAAAAAATTCTTTGTCCTTGTCTGTCTCTCCTTTTTCACCCCTCCAACCCCCTAGTGTCAATTACTAGTCAAAGCTTTAATTTTTTCTTCTTGTATGAGAAAATCCCTTACTTGTAGAGCAAAATGCTTAATTTTGAACTACATTTGTATTTTAAAATTTTATTTTTTTTTAAAATAAAATTATTAAACTTTTATTAAAATAGATTTAAATTGCATTTTTTTTAGTGCAAACATTCAATTTTTCCCTTTACAAGTTTAAATTTAATGAAAAAAACCCCATGTTTTTGTTAGGTTTTTTTTCGTGGGGGACGTAGCAAAAACAATCATATTAAAATAGGTTTCCCTCCGAATCTTAAATAAACAAAACCCTTTTTTAAAATTTTGTCTTTTAGAAAAAGCTTAAAAAGTTAACAAAAATAACCCACACATTTTTTATCATGTGACTACTAAAAAATTATTGGGACTATTTTTTAAAAAAAAAATTTGGGAAATGAAAACAAACATTATAGCTGTAATGTCGTAATCCGGCGCTAAAAGTTTAAAATAACATCCACCCCCCGCCCCCCAACTGTATTGTAAACGATCCAGAAATTTTAATGAATTTGGGGGTATATTTAGATTTTAAAGACAAATAACCTAAAACTAATTTATTAATTCTATTTTATAAAAAAAAATTTTTAAAATAATAATTTTTGTATAATTTTAGTCGATTAACCGAATTGTGGGGGATATTGGAAAAAATATTGTTAGATGTGTTGTCGTTGTTTTTTTTTTTTTTTTTGTCAAAATTTATAATTAAAATACAATATCCTTTTTAAAGACCACAAATATTATTTATATCTTCCCTGTTGGTTACCCAAAGGTAGTTGAGGGAAGTGATCCTGTATTAGGCATAAGAGGGTGGCAAACCACTGATAAAAAACATTGATAACCCTCAAAATTTACCCCGGGCGAGATTCGAACTCGACCCAAACGACAACAGCGATAGAGTGCAAAGCTATACAGCATTATTTACTAAAACCCCGGGCGGGGAATTTAGTTTAAAAAAAACCAAACTAAACAAAAAATAACATAATGGTATTTTTTTTAACTCCTTTTTCCTTTGGGTTTTGTGTTTCTCAAAATGTTTTAATATTTTTTAGCGGTTTTTTGCTGGTAACACGTTTTCTGTTCCATTGCGGAGAAACGCCTAGAATATTTTTCTTTGCTAAAAAAAATAATTTTTATACAAAAAAATTTTTATCTAATCAAGAAACACTGTAGATTTTACACAAATTTTTGTAAGGTAAACATAATCAAGCCTACTTTAAAAAATTTTAACATAGATCATGCAAAAACATAAAAGGAACCATTTCAAAAACTGAGGTTTGGAGGTAATAGTAGTACAGGGGACAGAAGTTTGTCCAGCCAGGGTTTTACCTGAAGGAGAAATAAATGTTGGAAGGGGAAGGGGGGGTACATGGGTTACCCGAAAACAAAGTAAAGATAGTGAATGCCAAAAAGGGGTTGGGGAAGAGAGGGGGAGGCCTTTCCCAAAGCAGAGCATTTTTACTAGGGAGTACTGAACTTTTCAACATTTGAACGATTTAATTTAAAATACAAATTTTTTGCCGTTATTGTATTTTAAAATTTGTCCCTGTTGATAGAAAAATTATCTTTTCTTATAATAATATGATAACTTCAAAAATTATTATTGTTTTTAGTTTTTTTAATTTAAATTTAATTGAAATTGTTTATTTCAAAAAAGTAAATATTAATTGTAACTTTTTTTTAATTATTCATTTTTAAAATTTTCAAATTTTAAAGCAAAGCAAAAAACCCCATGTTGTATATGCATATTTTTTTTTAAACAAAGCCGGGCCAAATTTATCGTTCTTTTTAGTGGTGTCCATCCCAATCTTTAAAGACCCTTTTTTCCCCCCCTTCTCCCCTTTTTACACCCCACCATAATGACGAGTGTTTTTATAAAATAACTTTTCATAGACTTTAGCGTGCCTGAAAATATACTTTTTTCCCGTTTGTTACGCCCCCTTTGTCCGTCGAGTCATGCGCCCTGGAGCGACTGCTCCGTCGCTCTTGTAGCTACGCCCCTGGACTGACGTAAGATAATGTTCAGGCTGTGTTACAAGATTAGTATTGACGTAGATCCATAATTCAGGTTGTTTCAAATATAGCAGTACAGGGATCCATAGTTCAGGCGTGTTCCCAAAAATTTTAAAAAATTGACAGGGATCCCTGTTCAGGGTGTTTTCAAGATATGTCTCTGCAGTGATCCCGTTCAGGGGTGTGTTCAAAATATGGACTTTAAGGAGATCCCTATTCAACTGTGTTACAGGTTTAGTCGTGTGGGATCATAGTTTTAGCTGTGTTTCAAAATATAGACATTGACAGGAGAACATAGTTCAAGCTGTGTTACAAGATATAGTAATGATAGGGGATACTAGTTAAACTGTGTTACAAGATTGCATTGACGGGGATACATATTCAAAACTGTGTTAAAAGTATAGAATTGCGGAATCCTGTTCGGCTGGTTTTCAAAAATATACATGTAGGGGTACTAGTTCAACTGTGTTACAAGATATAGTCAGTGATAGGAGATACTGTTCAAGCTGGTTACAGAATAGAAATTTACAGGAATACATAGTTCAAGCTGTGTTACAAGTATAGACATTGACGGGGAACAAGTTCAAGCTGTGTTTAAAAAATAAGAATTTACAGGAGCCATGTCGGCTGTGTTACAAGATATAGTCACTGACATAACATAGTTAGACTGTGTTACAGGATTAGCACGACAGTAGATCCATAGTTCAGATGTGTTTAAAGGGTAATCAGTGATAGGAGATACAAAGTTTGCGTGTTACAAGATAAGACTTGACAGGAGACCCTAGTTCGGCTGTGTTCAATATAAACATTGACAAAAAGGTCCCCTAATTCGGTTGTGTTACAAGAAATTTTGTCAGGACAGGAAAAACTAATCAGGTTGTGTTAGAAAAAATATAGTCAGACAGGAGATATAGTTCAGGGGTGTTACAAAAATAAGTCAGTGACAGGAGTAATAATTTAGGCTGTGTTACAAGTTAGTCACTGACGTAGATCCCTAGCAGCGTGTTCAAGAATTTTAAAATTGGGGCGGGGATCCATAGTTCAGGCTGTTTACAAGATATTCCGTGGGGCAGGGGATACATAATTCAGGTTTTGTTATAAATATAGTCACTGACAGTAATCCTGTTGGGTGTGTTACAAATTAAAATCAGTGACGGAGATACATAATTCAGGTTGGTTACAAATATGTCATGACAGGGGATACATAGTTTAGGCTGTGTTACAAGATAAGTCACTGACATGAGATCTAGTTAGGTGTGTTTACAAATTAGTCGTGACATGGATACAAATTAGGGTTTTGTTTTTTAAAAATAAACATTGAAGGAGATCCCTAGTTCAGGGTGTGTTCAAGATTAGTCATGCAAGATAATAGTTAAGCTGTGTTACAAAATAGTCAGTGACAGGAATACATAATTTCCTTTTTTTTATAAGAAATAAACATTGCAGGGGATCCATAGTTTTGGCTGTGTTAAAGATATAGCATGAAGTAGATCCCTGTTCGGCGGTTTTCAAAATAAGTCATGAAGTGATCCTAGTTCGACTGTGTTACAAAAAATTTAGACATAGATAATGTTCGGCTGGTTTCAAGATATATCATGACGAGTCATAATTTAGGTTGGTTATAAGTATAAACATTGACAGGGATCCCTATTTTTGGCTTGTTTCAAGTTTAGTCAGACAGGATCCCAAATTTCGGCTGTTTAAAGTAAGTCCGACGAGACCTGTTCAGGCTGTGTTCAAGATATGTCACTGACATGAATACATAGTTCAGCGTGTTACAAGATAAGTCAGTGACATGAGAACATAAATTTAGGTTGGTTTAAAAAATTAAAAATTGACAGGGGATCCCTAATTAGGCTGTGTTACAAGAATAGTCACTGACAAGATACATAGTTCAAGCGTGTTAAAAGATAAGTCAGTGAAGGAGTACATAATTCAGGTTGTTTATAAAAATATAAACATTGCAGGAGATCTGTTAGGCTGTGTTACAAGATATAGTACTGAAGTAGATCCCTAGTTCAGGGTTTGTTACAAGATTATCATGACGTAGATCCCTAGTTCGTGTTTACAGGGTAAGTCGTGAAGGAGATACATGTTTAGCTGTGTTACAAGATACGACATTGACAGGAGATCATAGTTCAAGCTTGTTACAAGATATGACATTGACGGAGATCCATAGTTCGGCTGTGTTCAAGATTATCCTGACGTAGATCCATGTTTAGGCTGTGTTACAAGATTAGTCATGAAGGGTATACATAGTTAACTGTTTAAAGATATAAAAATTTACGGAATCCATAGTTCAAGCTGTGTTAAAAAATTAGACATTGAAGGAGATCCAATTCAGGCTGTGTTCAAATTAAACATTGAAGGAGGGGTCCATAGTTTTTAGGCTGTGTTACAAGATATAGTCATGCAGTAATCCAAGTTTAGGCTGTGTTTCAGATAAGTCGTGACAGGTATACTTTGTTCAGGCGGTTTCAAGATATAAAATTGACAGGAGATCCCTGTTCAGTGGTTAAAGATATAGTCAGTGACGGGACCTAGTTCAGGCTGTGTTTAAAAATTAAACTTGACAGGGGATCATAGTTCAGGTGTGTTACAAGATATAAACATTTAAGGAATCCCAAAATTTGGGTTTTGGTTACAAATATGTCAGTGAAGGGGATACATAATTCAGGTTGTGTTACAAGATATAGACATTTACAGAGGATCCATATTTTAGGCTGTGTTTACAAGATATAGTCACTGACATGAGATACATAATTCAGGTTGTGTTTAAGATATAAACATGACAGGAGATCCATAGTTTCAGGCTGTGTACAAGATATGTTCAAAACATGCAGGTTACATAATTCAGGTTGTGTTATAAGATATAACATTGACAGGGATCCATAGTTCAAGGCTGTGTTACAAGATATAGTCATGACAGGAGATACATATTTCAAACTGTGTTACAGGGTATAGCAGTGACAGGAGATACATAATTCAGGTTGTTTTTAAAGATAAAACATGACAGGGGATCCCTATTTTAGGTTTTTAAAAAAAATTTGGGGCATAGAAACATGTTCAACTGGTTAAAAGAATAGTCATGACATGAAAACATGTTCAAGCGTTTACAAGAAAGCAGTGACAGGAGATCATATTCAGGTTTTTGTTAAAGATATAAAAAATTTACAGGGGATCCTAGTTCAACTGTTTCAGATATAGTCCCCTGACAGAATCCCTATTCAGGTGTGTTTAAAAAATATACATGAAAGAGATCATAGTTCAAAGGGGTGTTTTCAAGATTAGTCATGACAAGATCATAATTCAGGTTTTGTTAAAGATATAAACATGACAGTAAACCATATTCGCTGTGTTACAGTTTTATCATGACAGTAGATCCATAGTTCAGGGTGTGTTACAAGAATATCACGACATGAGATACAAGTTCAAACTGTACAAGATATAGTCCCCTGCAGGAGATACATATTCAGGGTTTTTTAAAATAAAACATTGACAGGAGATCCAAAAATTTAGGCTGTGTTTAAAAAAAACCTGACAAGATCCTAGTTCAGGGGTGTTACAAATATATCAGTGACAGTAGATCCATATTTCCCGGCTGTGTTACAAATATAGTCATGACATAGATAAAAAGTTCAACTTGTTTCAAGATATAGCATGACCAGGGATCATAATTCAGGTTGTGTTATAAGATATAAAAAATTGACAGGAATCCATAGTTTTTGGGTGTGTTACAAGTTATCCCTTTACAGAATACATAATTCAGGTTTTGTTTTAAGAATAAACATTGAAGGAGATCCTAGTTCAGGCTGGTTTAAAAATTAAACATGACAGAGATCATATTCAGGTTTTTTAAAGAATTTCATTTAAGGGGATATATTCAGGGTGTTTTCAAGATAGCACTACAGGATCAAAATTCAGCTGTTTACAGATATAGTCATGACAGGGGAAAACATAATCGGTTTTGTTAAAGATATAAACATTTCAGAGACCCAATTCAGGGTGTAAAGATATACATGACAGAATCCCCAAATTCAGGGTGTGTTAAAGTATAGTCCTGAATGAATACAAGTTCAAGCTTGTTCAAGATATAGTCATACAGGGGAAAACTAATTCAGGGTGTTTTTAAATTAAAAATTGACAGGGGATCCATAGTTGGCTGGTTACAAATATTCCTGACAGAGAACATAAAACGTTTTGTTAAGATATAAACATAAAAAAGAGATATAGTTCACTGTGTTACAAGATATAGTCACTGACAAGAAAAACATAGTTCAAGGGTGTGTTACAAGATATTTTCAGTGAAAAAAGGGAGATACTAATTCAGGTTTTGGGGTTAAAATATAAACATAAGGAATCCCCAAAATCGCTGTGTACAAGATATAAAAATTGACAGGGGAAACCTAATTCAGGT
>JBCFYV010010028.1:0-22190 GCA_039000515.1 Timema cristinae
TTAAATTTACAATACCCCCCAAAGTGTACTGAAATAGAGACTTTGTCTATATTTTTGTACGCTTTGCTAAAAAAAAAAAAAGACAGAAAAGACGACAGTCATTTTTGCCCCCTGATAAAGTTTCACAAAAACAATATTTGGAACATCCTGTAAAAAAATTTCACAAATTGGAAAATTCCTTAATTTGGAACACTCGTTAATGTGTTCTTGAAGATAAAAATTTGAAGTGGTGTTCTCCCCGACTGAAAGTTTACTGAATTTAAAAAATTAAAAATTTAAAGAAATTAAAAAAAATAAAAAAAATAAATTTAATTTAAAATTTAAAATTAGATAAATCAAATAAAAGATTAAATTGTTAAGTAAATAACAAAAAAATTGAAATAAAAAAAAACATTTATTAATAAAATTTGGATTTAAAAAAAGATTTGAATTTATTATACAACAAATTTTTTATTTTTTATTTAAAAAAAAACAAAATTCGTTGCAAACGCCCTTTAAGATTGTTTAAAAAATACTTTAAAGCTTTTTAAAAAAAAGGGAAAATTTTAATTGCACATAAAAGTGCTTTTAATCATTTATCGGTTTAAAACTTCGTTGCATTTTTTATTTTTTTTCAATGACCCTTCAGGTCCACTTTTAAAATTTTGTATTTTATATGATTTTTCCGGATCCTTTTACTATTATTTTTTTATTGACATATTTAACAAACCCCTTAAAGACACATATTTTTAAAAAACCTGAGGAAAAATTTTGTATGACCCCATTACTTAAAATACATTTACTAAATTTTGCTTAAAAACCAAAAAAAAAGAATTTAACAAAAAAAAATCAATCACTTAAAAGATATTAATTAATTGTTTCGGACGGGAAAAAGGGATAATAACAGAACATCTGAATCCCCTACCAACATCTTTATTTTTTCTGAGGATACTAATTAAAAACAAATTTAAAATATTGAAAATATTGACAAATTCTGGAATCATAAAGCACTTTAAAAATTCTAGAAATTATTTTTATCCACTAAAAAAAATTTTAAAAATTTTTTTCCCCTTTTTTTTTAAAAAATTATTTCTCATTAGTGAAAAAATCTTTAACTGCATTTTCTTTGATTAAAACCTTGTAAATGTTGCCTACCGGGATTTAAAAAATACAATAAAATTTTTAAAAACCAAAGGACAAACCCTAATTCCCAACTTGTAAAACACATTTTACACACGAAACCAGATACTTTTTAAAAAACCTTCATAACCCCCAAAATTTTTTTAACTTTAACCAAATTTAACCCCATTGGACATTTATCCAATAATTTAGTGGAAAGCTTGGGCCCTCTGCCTCATTTATTAGAACGACTTTTTGCTGCGTTGTGTACTCTTGTTTGTGTACCTGCTACCGAAAATTTGGTGCCCTTTTGGGCTACCACTTATAAAAATTAAATTTATTCATCTGGTTACATATAAAAGTCCATGGCTTAATACCCCTTACTCAAAAACCCAACTCCTCATCAAAAACCTAATCCCCTCAAGCGTAGATGCCCCGGGGGAATCCAAAAAACTCATAACACGTTTAAAATCGATATGGCTTCCCATAGCAAAGGGGCCATTCTAAAAAAAAAAAATTAACTCCCCTTCCCTTAACCCTCAAGGGCCCTTATTCCTTAATAAACACCTAAAAAAAAGCCCTCAACTTCACTATCTAAAAAAAAAAAATGCTTCTAAAAAGACTACGGGGCCCTTATTTCCACTCACCATAACATACTGTAAAACCCTAAAGTGCATACAAAATTTAATTTCTCTAGTATCTTAGATCTTCTTTCAGTTATCGCCTCTCTGTGATTTTTTTAATATCTGAAAAAAAAAATCGTTAAATTTTTTGCAATGTAATTAATTGAATTAAAAACCCCCCCCACAAAATTTTAAAATCCTTATTGATTAAAAAAAAAATGCAATTGTAAATAATAATTTATTCGTTTTCCCAAAGATCGTTATTAATTAAAAAAAATTTCCTAATTTTCTCATAAACTAAAATTAATAACTTTTTGTTAAAATTAAAATTTTATTTTTATTTTAAATTATTATTAAACAATAGTTTATCACTAAAAAAAAAATTTTCCCTACTCTTAGAATTACTTGCACCCTAATCTTCCTCGGTGTTTACAGTCTTTCACGCACCTCCAGTGAAAAAAAACCCAAGCCCCACCTCCCTTTCTACCGATGTTACCCTTCGTTCAAGGGTTCATGCCCCCTCCAGCACAAATAACCCATGCCTTCCCAAACCTTCATACGATGTTCTCCTTGCATGCTTCAAAGGGTCCATCCCCCCCTCCAGCTGACAATTTTCCCAAGCCCCACCTCATTTTTACCCGAGTTACCCTTTGCATGCTTCTAAGGGCCCCATGCCCCCTTTTTGTTCCCCATTTTGTTTATACAACTTTAAAAAAATTATGCTAAGCCAAATGTTTTTAAATTAAATGATAAATTTATTTTTTTATATCAAAATTTTATATTAAATGTACCGGGTTTGACTCTAAGTAAAAGAAATATTATTTTTCTCTTCAAGTAACTGTCATTGACTACTTCCTCTTTCTTTTAACAATATTTTTATCTTTTCTTGTTTTGGAGGAAAAAAAAAAGTTTCGACAACTTGTTTTAAAAGGCTACATTTTAACAAAAAAAACCTTTTACCTTTTAAAAAAAAAAGAGAAAATTGGGGTCTTTTTCCGAAATTTTATGGTCAATAAGGTTTCTTCTAAATTTCTATTTATGTGAAAAATTTTATGTTTTTAAACTTTAAATACGTTTAAATAATTACATTCCCCTTGTCTGTGTGTGTTCTTAGCTTTGCGATGTGGGAAATGACAATAAATGCCCGCCCCACCTTTTTAAAAGTGCGAGTAGGAAGAAAATGAATGTTTAGAATTTTTTTTAAAACCTTTCAATTTTACAAAAAAAGGGTTAATTTCCCTTTTTCAGAAAAAAAGATTAGTCTCATTTTTTAGTTGCTGTCTTTACTGGTGTTTACAATTTCATTTGAGGTGTGTCACCCCCCTTATCACTTAAAATAACACGCATTTATGTTTTATAGAATTGGTGTTACTTTTATTTACATCTTATTTTAAATTTCTTACTATGGAAAATAATTATAGTTACCCCTTTTTACTTATTTAAATGTAAATCTTTAGTTAAACTATCTGTTTTTTACTTTATATAATCCAAAATTTAAAGTTTTTTTAAATTTTGCCTTCCCCCCCCCTGCGGGGGGGGTTTTAGATATCCCGCAGTAACCCCTGCTTGCGTAAAAAGCATTTAAAAGGGAAGGCTTCTGTGCGGGACGTACTCGTGGGGGACAAACCTATCCTATATCTTTCCTTTCAATTATTTTTTTTTCCTTCACTTTCCCCCTTTTTTTTCACCTTCCCCCCTTCTCATTCCCAAACCCTTACCTCTTTTTTCCCTTTCCCCCCACCGTTCTTGCACAAAGCCTTTGGCCTTTCCGTTGACGCCCTTTGGGAACAAACCCCGGCTTTCTCTGTTTTTACTGGATACCACTCCCTTGGCTCCTAAATAAAATGCCCCGGTTGAAAATACCTTAGTAAAGGGCCTTAGGATGACAATAACTGGGTACCTATTTTGGGGAAAAGATGGGTTGCTTCATGGGGGCCCCGGACTAAATTTGGCATTTTCCCCTCACCCATTGCGCGACGACCTCTGTCTCGGCGATGCTCTATGCAAGGTTTATGTTAGGTCGTATGAGCCTCTCGTCGGGAAAGTTAAGGGCCATATGGGGGTAGAAACCAACTGGGTCACCCTGGGTCTACGACCCGATATTGTGTAGGTGTCCCCAATAATGGCATGGCCGAAAAATTTGTCCCCGCTGGCATGTACTCCCAAACACTGCTGGAAATCATGCCGGCCCGTGCAGGGTCTTAATATAGATAAGAGGCGGAAAGGGGAAGGCCGCCAGCCCTTTAATTAAAAAATTCCAGGAAGTGGTGAGGCCCACCCCCGTTTCCCTGGTTTTCTGTTGATAAAAATAAACCCAGCGTGTCACCCCCATTTTCCTCGAAAGAGTAAAAGTGGGCTGCCGAGTCTGGAGTTTCAATGAAAACTGCGCGAGGGCACGATTTGATCCAGACGGAAAACGCCCTCAAAAAAGAAAATAATGGCAAAAACTCAATCCCGGGTTGAGCCCCCGAATCTTTTAAAAGGGTGAAGGGGAACCGCACAGGTCCTAAATGTTTGCAAGGGAGTGGTCACTTGCTATGCCCTCGACTGCGTAAGCTTTGAGGACATTTGTGAGGATTTTCCCCCTCAATGTCACCGAAGTATTAGGATCCCCCCAAAAAAGGAACGATGTATAAAGAACCTGACATTATATTCAACATTTCCCACTCCTTTCCCTTTCCCAAAGAAGGTCCGAGCGGGGCTTCCCGTGTCAGGGCCCGGGCCGTATCCCCCAACCCTCGGGCTGTTTCGGGCCCAGGATTTTTGGGCTACGAAGCGGCGATCCGTGGAAAACCACCTGTGCGATTGGGACAGGGGTCACGAACAACCATGCGAGTTCTTAAATTCGCATTAATTGCAAGGGTCCTCATTTGCCTGGTCCGGCCCTTCCAAATTGGAAAAGTAGAAAAAAAGCCCGGGAATCCAAACAGAAATGAAGATCCCTTATCCCCAGCCGCAAAAAATTACTGCACTGCAAGTCCGGTATTTAAAGTTCCTACAGCGAAATTGTCACCCAAAATTAAATTCCCTAACTCCCACTGCGCATTAATTTGAAAAGACTTACGCCTGTGCCACCGTCTCTATTCGAGAAAAAAAAAAACCGTCAATCTGGGGTGAGCAAAAAAAATAGAAGTGGCGAAACCCTCCAAAAGTCGCCACCCCCCCCTTACCCCGAGGAGCCCCCTCGGGGAAAACCCCCGGCCCCCTCGGGGAAACCCCGAGCCCCCTGGGGGGAAAAAATTGTTTTGGCCACTGTTGAGTTGCTCACTCTCGCCTCTGTGCCCCCAGAGGGGGGATGATGGCGAAAAGGTGGGGCCCGAGAGGCGAGCCCCAGGGTGCCTTGAAGAAGACCGCGAGGGGGCCCGCCGAAAAAATTTTTTTAAAAAAAAGGTCAAAGGGCCCTTTAAACCCTTTTCGAACAAGGTAGAGTGCCCATTCCCCAAAAAATAACCGAAGCCCCCCTAAAGCGAGGGGTACAGGAGAGGGGGAAAATGCGGGGGCCCTAAAAAGGGCCTCAACAAATTTTTATTCTTAAAGGATATGAAATGGTTTTCGAGGATAACTAAATTTCATACAATAACTTAGGGCCTAAACAATGGAATTGTAGGGTTTCATGCTCGTGCGAAAAATCAAATAATAATTTTCCCAACTGCATCCTTCCATCTTGTGTTTCAGGAGACCCCTTCCCCCAACGAAAACCCGGCTTCTGGGACGATGTGTAGTACCGCAAGTTTCTTTGACGGGCCCAGCGGGTGTGGCAAAATTTCGCCCCGAAGTACTTTTATATAAAAATATTAAATTTTGTTTTGATCTAAAAGTGATCGTGTCGGGTTTCCCCCTTTTCCTTTGGGTAACCGAATGCTGAAATCTACCTCCCACCGGGTGAAGGGTTTTTCAAGAGGAACTGAGGCCCTTTTTATACAATTTCCCCCCCCCTTTAATCATTTGGGGGATTTAACCCTAACCTGGGGGGGGGGGGTAATTTTTACAGATGCGCGGGGGAGGTGGTGAGGATATTTTGTCTGGGAAAAAACCGGTGTTAATGAACCCCCGGGACACAGACCATTCCCCACCTTTTAAATGGGTTATCCTCTCCCATCGACCTAGCCTATGTACCCCCGGGTTGCTGCTCACTTCCTTTGGGAGGTTCCCCGGGACCTATGTGGCAGCGATCATTTTTCAATTTCTGCTTCAAAATCCGATCCCCCCAACGCAGGGTTCCCCCAAGGGGTTTCTTAACGTGAAAATGGGATAAATTCCCGAGTCGCCTTTTTTCGACAAACCCCCATTTTCCCGCGTCATGTTAAGGGTGGGCAATTTACTTCGACGGTATAACGGCGGCGGGGGCACCTCCCAAAATCCCCCCAAACCCGCGCCACCGTCCTTTTTCCCGGGTGGAACGAGGAGTCCCGGTTGGCATTTTAACCCGTAAAGAGCCTGGTATTTTTAAATCGCCCCCTTTCTTCGGAGAACGGGAGCTTTCCCGGATTTTTACGTGCAGAGCTCTCCGTATTTTTCGGGAAAGCAGAAGAAGTTTTGGGAGACATTTTTATTTTACCTTACTATTTCCACTCCACAAAAAGGGTTGGGGATCACTTCGTAAAGTACGTTTAAGCAAAATACCTTTATAATATACCGCACTCATGTTAAGGGTTCATTGCCCCCCCTAGGAGGTCCCCCAATGTATTGGGCTCGATGTTCGCTCTGTCTAACGTTCACTTGCTCCTCCCCTAGGGGGTCCCCAATGTTTGGGGGCTGATGTTCGCCGTATTTCTAGCACTGCGAGCTATTAACAGTTCGTGGTGCTAAGCGCAAGCATCGAGCGCCTTACTATTGTTTTTGGGCCCAAAAGTCGGGGGAGGTTTTTTAAACCCCCCTTTATAGAGATGAACTTACCTAGCCCTGTCCCAGTGGCAATAAAAATTTGGGCCCTGATGATACCTTTACAAATGTTCCCCAAACTCCCCCCTGCTGGACAGGCGTTTCTTGCCCCTTACAATTGTTTTTGGGAATCTCGTAAATTTCCCCAACCCCTGTGGAGGCAAGCAACCGTTACCCAAAAATTTAAAAAAGGGAAAGGAAAAAATTAGGCCAACTAGTTATAGACCGATACCCTTTAAACTAGTTGTGTATGCAAAATATTGAGAAAAGATAAATAAAAGTTTTATAGGGTATCTAAACCCCGCAATTACTATCCAATATAAATTTTGGGCTTTCCCCGTAACCGCCTGGTGGTCACTTTTTTCCCTTTTTGAGCAGCGTCGTGACGTTTTTCCTCCAAAAAACAGCCCCTTTGGCTGTTTCTTTGTTTGGAGAAGGCTTCGACACCCTGGGGTAGGCTTTTTAAAAACCCCTTTTTAAATTGGGGTTCCGGGGGGAAACCTCCCATTTTTTTTTTCAATTTTATGTCGACATTTTCCGGGGAAAGGTTAAACAACCTTTTCCGGGGATTTTATTCAAGAAAAGGGGGTGCCTCAGGGTGTATTTTAAGCTGTACTTATCCGCTATCGCGATAAATAGCATCTGGACAAGTGCGCGTCCCTGCCTTTATTCTTTTTGTGGTGACTAGCAAATTTTTGGTTCATCGAGCTCCACAGAGCTGAACGTCGATAAAATTGCTGTCAACAATCTGTGGTGTGGCATGCTAGTGGCTTTACCTTTAGCGGCCCAAAACGCGGTATCCCCTTCCACAGATTTTCGCGGAATACAGCAAGTCCCCAATTTTTAAAGAACCCTGTTTTTTTACCCGTTCGGGGGTTTAGGGCCTGGGGCTTTTATTTGATTTTAAATAACCCGGATCCCCCCCACAAAGAACCCGAAAGCGAGGTTTATCAAGGCATTGAAATTTTTCAAAGTGGTAAGCGGGGGCGGTCCTGGGGGTTTTTTTCTGATTTGGGGAAACCCCGATGCCTTTTTATAGGCCCTGGTCAGAAACTAAACTAGATAGGGAAACTTTGTTTATGGCTAGCTGACCCTCGGCGTTTAAAAAATGCTAATAGTGTCCATCGTGCTGGGATTCGACTGGCTATGGGCCTTTCGTATAGTCCCCGTCGTCAGCACTGTGCCGACGCCCGGGGAGCCCCCTCTTTCAAACCCGCGGGCCTTTTTTTTTGGCATCTTACGTATCGAAAACCCCTTTTTATGGCGAGCTGTTTCCTATCGTCCGTGTTTCTTCCCCCCAACCGTGTCTTGTATGAAACCCAAAGGCGTAGTAAAAGGGCCCCGGGTTGGGTCAGGATCTATCGATTTTTGACACGTGGGGGATATCCCCGCCAAAGGCTACCCCACATCCCCCGGTCGAGTTTCTCCCTGGAAGATACGCCTACCCAAAGCCTTTTGATCTTTCCAAGTTCCCTAAAGGACCACCCCAACTTTTTATAGAGGGGGGACTTTTAATGGCTCCTCGCAACCCCTTTGAGGTTTAAAAAGCATTTTTTAAAGGATGGCTCAAAATGGGGGGCCCCCGTGGGGTGTGCTTTTGTTTTTGGAAGGATCCAATTTTAAATTTGCTCTACCCGGGGAATCCAGTGTTTTTACGGCTGAAATATATGATTTTTTTAAACTCTATTTTTTAAATGTATGTCACCGTTTTTCTCATTGCACAGATTCCATGAGTGCCTGTTGGGATTGTCCCCACTTACCGTGGAACCTTCGTGAGATGATTCACGAACAAATTTTAAAAATTGATTCTTAAAACCCCGGGTGCCTTTTTTGGATTTCCCGGCACGCCGGTCTTTCAGGAAATGAACGGGTGACCGGGTTGCCCAAGGGGGGCGAGGGCTGGGTGTCATTTTTTAGACTTTAAGGGTTGTGTTCGGGGTGGTGTTTTTCGCACCCGGCACGAGCAGTGGGTCTCGACCCCTCTCAGAAAAAGCTGCGGTCCCTCAGGGACGGTGTGTCGCGATGGCCCCTTCTATACAAAGTCTGAAGAGAGGAGGGCTCGTGACGAACCCCGTCGGGATACTTCATTGACCCATAGTTTTTTTCTGAAAAGGGGTCCACCTCCAGTGTGTGAACTTTGCGATGCCCCTTAGTGGCACCACTTTTGGTGGAGTGTCGCAGGTATGCCCCTATTCGCCTGGGCCCTTGATTTTTAAAAATGACCTTTCCCTTTTTTTTACCGAAGCGCGAAGGAGTTATTTGTTTTACTCCCTTTTTATACGCCAGGGGAAACTTTTTTTGCCATTTTAGTCACTTTTATAAAGTGGCTCATCGGATTTTATTCAAAATTGAGACCTTTTTAACATTTTAGTATACTTTAAAATTTTTTGTTTTTTCGTTTTACCATTTTAAAAAACTTTAAAAAAAATGGGTTATTTTAACTGTTTGTTTTTTTTTAAAATTTTAAATTTTTTTAATTTGTTTGTTTTTTTTTTTTTATTAGGGATACACTTGGGGTTTTTTTTTGCAGGTTTTTTTCCCCAATTGTACTTTGAGCCCATTTGAGTTTCTCCCATTTTAGTGCCCAAATGATTTTTTTTTCTCTATAGAACCATTCCTTTTTTTTTGTATTTTTTATTGTCTCTCACCCTTTTTTTAAACAGGTGAATATTGTCTCTCTCTCCTTGGAGATTTTACTATGTACCCATTTAAAAGCAAAGGGCCCCAATGACCTATTGTGTGAGGGCCTCCCAAAAAACAAATAAAATAATAATAATAAAATAATAATAATAATTGCCTCCGGATCAAAAACTTTTGTGATTCGTACTCATTTTAAAATTTGATGTCCCTGAAAATGGTAGTACTAATTAAAAATTTTGGGGGAGTGTACTTGATTGGTTGTCATCTGGGGGTACCGCATTGTAAATTTTTATTAATTTGTCGATCACTCGAATTTATTTGCCTCGAGGTCCCCTTTTTCCATCCCGTGATATTCTATTTTAGGGTTGGATTTTTTCTATTTTTCTCTGGGGATTGGATATTATTTTGATATCTCTCCTATTTGTCCATTATTAATTTTTTGTTTGAGGGTTTGTTGATTTCCTATGCCTACAAAATTATATTTTTTGTTGTCATTTATTTCTTTGTTTCTTATATCTAGTCAAATGCCCTTAATACCTCTTACTTCTTTGAGTTTTGTTTTTTTATGCTAAAGAAACGTCCCTTTTACTGGAGTTTGAAAATGATTCATTAGAAGACCTTTCAATCTATCTCATACTGGGGATCGCAAAAAATTTTGCTTGTGTCACAATTATTGAAATATTCATCATTGACCATCCAGTCGTTATATTTTCCCTTAAAAATTAATTGTAGAAAATCTTCTGCATATTTTAGACCAAAATTTTTCCAAAAATATTTCCCCAGCCTGTGTAGTCTCCCTTCCTCTTATACATTTCCCGGGTTTTCCTCATCTTCAGGGCCCGATAAAAATTCTCTATTTTTACTTTTTGTTTATTCTTTCTCCTTTAAAAACTCTTTCCCCTTTTTTTATTTTGTACTGCTGAGATTTTCCCCCTTTTTCCCTTTTAAATTTTTGGGAAACAGTGAGTGACGTTTCTCTTTGTCCCCTTTCAAAAAGGTTTTAGTATTGTGTAAGTTTTGAATTTCCCTAGATTTGTTTTATTTTCAACCACAAAATTGGTTAGTTTTTTTATTAGTTTTTTTTTACTGCCTTTTTTACGTCCCATTTTATTGTTTTTTAATTAAAAATTTTTTGTGTTTTGCGGAATCAAGTACTGATTTTACCTCATTTATTTCCTTTTCATTTGTTCTACCTGAAGTCCAGATTCCCAAATTTAATTTTACCTCCCTTTAAACCCCTTTTAAATGTTCTTGTTCTATTGTTTTTTTTATTTTTATTGCTGAAATCGTTCCATTACTTTAAATGTCCTTTCCTTAATTTTTTAGTTTCAATCAAAATGTTTTACTTTTTTCCTGTCGATCACTTTTGTGTACCTCTTTTTAAATGTATGCTAAGTTTTTTTATTTAACCGTCTCTAATTGACTATTTTTTTGCTCTACATAACCAAATTCTGATCAAAACCTCCTTTCTTAACTTTTTTAGCAGAGTTCTTTATTGATTTGTTCAAAATTTTGTCTGATTTGATCTATTTTTTAAAATTTTTTTTCTGGGGATTTGCATATATTATTTGATTAAATTTTGTGTCTACTTTTACTATTTTTTGATTATTTCTTGGCTACTTTTTTCTATTTTTGATTAGTTGTTCTTTATTTTATGTTTATTTTCCTGGCTCTTTTTTATTTTCTGTTAGTTTCCCCCATCGCTACCATTGTGTAAAATTTTTATAATTTGATTTAAATCTACTACAGGTTTTCTCCCTTTTTTGTTCCCCCATTCTTTTCTCTTTCTTCCCCTTTACATAAAATTTCTTTTTTTTTTTCGTCCTATCTCCCCTTTCCCTCTGAAAGACCTTTTTTGTCCTTTTTACTTTCTTTATTTCCCCCATCTGATTGTTCTGACCCAATATTCCCAGTCTTTTTTAGTACCCCTTTGAATGTACTAGCGTCACTATTATCATTTGAAACTGCCATTTTTTTTAAATTTTTGTTCCCCTTTCTTTAAAAACATAAAAAAAAAAATACTGTTCCACCCCAAAATGCCAAAGACAAAAATAATTATCACTAATTAATTTTAAATTTCTTTTATGATTTCTGTGATCTCTTTTTTTTACTCTCTCCACCCCCAGTCTCTCTTTTGGGGATAGGAGTACGCTGCTTCCCGCTTATCCGGTTCTCGGCGCGCTTCCCCTTTTCTCGGTCCCCGACGCTCTTCCCGCTTTACTTATCCGGTTTTTTCGGGGTTGTCCTCTGCTGCTTACTCGGTTTCGGGGCTGCTTTGCTTTATCTTTCTCGGCTTCGGCGTTGTCCCCGCTGTTATCTCGGGGAGGTATCTCGTGCTGCCTCCCCGGTCCTCGGGGTTGCCTTTCTATTTTTGGTGATTCACCCTAATTCCCGGGGGGGTTTTTCGTGCTGTATCTCGGGGGGGTATCTCGTGCTGTATTTGGGGGGGTTTCTGCCCCCAATTGGAAGCCAATTGAAACGTTCTGGAATTACGGGTCTCTTTGTTGTGCGCCAATTATGGTTTTCTGAATTTTACTGCCGCGATGGAGCAAATTTAAGAATTTAATTAAAAAAATTTTTATTTTGACTTTTTTTATTTTAATCTGTTTTTTAATGAGAAAATAGATCTGTCGTTGAAATATATACGCGGCCTATTGTAGAGCGCGGACAGGTGTTGCTGGACCCCAAGTGAATTCTGTCGTTTGGACACCCAAAGCTTTACGTTGCACCCTTCTTTGTATTATCTCTTGCTCATGGGAACTTCGAGAAGGTTTTTGGTTTTGAAAAAAAAAAATACAAGACAAAAACATCTCGTTTACAGAAGCTTCGAGAGCGGAAATGCTCAGTTTCATTAAAAAACTTCCTCGAACCTTTGGAAGAGGGAAATTATTATTTTTAAATATTATATGGCAAAATGACTTGATGGGTCAGTGCGTGACGTCAGTCGTGGGTTTTGCCTTTTTAGAAGAAGAAGTGCTTTAAGCGCCATTTAAATACTATTAAAATTTTAAAAAAAAGATTGTTTATAAAATTTGGAGATATTCTTGTCAATGCTTTTACAAATTTTTAGGGGGAAAAAATTTCATTACAATATTTTTAGAATTTTGTTTAACTCAAACTGACAATAGGGGCTAACAAAAACCAAAGAAACAAAAATTACAGCCTTCAAATTTTGAAAAAATTCATTCGCTTGTGTGGGGATTCATTATCATTAAATTTAAAATTTGATCACTTTACGGGATTAAACATAATCTCACGCCCCCACCCCCATCTTTTTTCTAACAACCACTATGGGTTTATTAGTCAGAACACACCGCCAATTTTTCCCATTCCAAATGTGATTTTAAAGTCTCTTTACAGCTGATCTTGGCTAAGGGTACGGTTTTATTTGTATTGAAAGGAAATGATCTGATTTCTTGCAATTTACATTTTATAAATTAATTAATCCCGTTTTTTTTTTGAAAAGATTTCTTTATCTTGCCACATTCTCTAAAAAATTTTTTCTTTTGCTCTGCCTGATGGCTGACATTTTCAAATTATTTTTCTATATCTGCCCAAAGGTATTTGAAAAATATTGACGTAATTGTTGGCCTTTTTAATGTTTTTTTGAAAATTATCGCTCATCGTTTTTCCTTTTACTTCTTTTCTTAGAATATTTGAACAAACTTTTCGCAAAATGGCCTTTCAAATAAAAGGTTGTTTTTGATTCACCCTTTTTTTTTTTGATATTTTTATCAATTTTAAATCTTGCTAACCCAAACTGACCTAATATAATTGAAACATTTAAATTTTTAATCCCCCTTTGGGGGCGGGGTTTGAATGTCCCCCATAACCCCCGCTTTGTAAAGCGACTAAAAGGGAGGCTTCTGTGCAGGGGCGTACCCCGTGTGGGACAAAACCCATCTATATCTTTCCTTTCAATAAATTTTTTTTTCTTCACTTTTCCCCCTTTGTTTCACCTTCCCCCCTTTGTTTATCTCCCCCTTTCCTTTTTCTTCCTTTCCCCCACCGTTCATCCTGCACAAGGCCTTTCGCCTTTTCCCTTGCGACATTGGGGGGAATAACCCCCCTTTCTCTGTTATATAGGGTACCATGCTTTGAGGGCCTGAAAGAAAATGCGCCGGTTCAAAACCTTAGTAGAAAGGGGCCCTTTGGGATGAAAAAAGGGTTCCATTTGGGAAAAGATGGTTGCGTTCATGAGGGCCCAGGGAAAGTAAAATTGGGATTTACTTCACCCCCTTGCTGCGAAGACCTCTTTCGGCGATCTCTATGCAAGGTTGTCATTCAGGTCGTATAGGGCCTTCTCGAGACAGTTTTAAAAGGGGGCCCAAAGTGGTTGTCCAACTTTGGGCACCTGGGGCGCGTCCGAGTACTGTTTGGGTTTTCCCCAATTACGGCTGGCCCATGAATTGTTTCCGTGGCACGTACTGCCAAACCCTGTGGCAATCATGCCCGGCCCTTTACAAACCTTTAAGATAAAGGCGGGGAAAAGGGGAAAGGGGTCTGCCCATCAATGGAAAAGATACAGGAAAATGGTGGGCCCCAGCCCTTTCTTCCGGGAATGTCTCAGCAAGGAAAAAGAAAACCCTTTAAACAGTAAACCCCCTTTATCCCGAAAGAGTGATAAATGGGTAGCCAGTCTACGTATCAATCGAAAAACTGCGTATGGCACGATAATGTACAGAAACAATGACTTCGTCCCAAGAGTAATGGAATCTAAAAATCCGTTGAGCAATAGTCTCTTATACCGGTGAAAGTGAAACCGCACAGGTTCTCAATGTTTGAAAGGGGGAGTGGTCATTGTTTGGGGACCTCGACTGCGTGGCTTTGGGGAAATTTCGTGATGAGCTTTCCCTCAGCACGTCACCAAAGTGTACCGCATTGCCCCAAAAAAGAACGGACAGGAAAAAAAAAACCGACACGTATGTCCTACTTTTGCGACACCTAACATTCCAAAGGAGGTTTCGAGCGGGTTTCCCCAAGCTCAGGGTTGGCGTTGTCCCAAACCCCTCGGCTCTTTTCAATTTAGGAGTTTGGGGATACAAAGCTGCGATCCCGTGGCAAGGACCTGTGCGGATGTGGCGGGGGCTCACGAAACACCATGTGAGTCCAAAAGTTCTGAAAAAACGAAAGGGTCCACATTCTGCCGGGCTGGGGGGTCCCGAAATGGAAGTGGAAAAAAAAAGTCCGGGATTTCAACCCGAAAAAAAAGATCTATATCCCAGGCACGAAAGGAATACCATCTGTCAGCTCCGGTATTCCCAAACTCATGAGCAGTTGTCAGTCAAAACGTTAACTGCCCCAACTGCCATTGCGCAGTTAAATTGCTAAGAGTATCGGACTGTCCCTTTGGTCTGGGCCCGAACATCCGTATTGAAAACGGGCCACCTAAGGTGTCGCCAAAATTCTCACGGGGGGCAAAATTGCCACCTAATTCGTCCCCGAGAACCCCTGGGGAAAACACCCCGAGCCTCCTGGGGAAACCCCGGCCCCCCTCTGGAGCACCAATGACCCTCCTGGGGGAAATAAATTAATCGGCCCACTTTTGGGTCGTACTTCGCCCGGCCCTAAAGAGGCCGGGGATGAGTCCCCAAAAACATTGAGGCCGTAAAGGCGAGCCCACGGGTCCCTTGAAAAAGGGCCCAGGGAAGCCCGCCTAAAAAAAAATTTAAAATAATCGGAAGGCCTTAACAAAGCCTTGTGCAACGATCGATCCCCCAGTCTCCCCAAAATAAAAAAACCCTCTTTGAAGCGGGGGTCCCAAGAGAGGGGAAAGGCAAGAGACCTAAAAAGGCCCTTTAAAAAATTTTTTATTTTTAAAAGGATAGTAAAAGGGGTTGCGCGTATCTAAAATGTCATACAAAAAGTATTTGTATAAAAGGGAATTGTAGGGGTTTCTATGTCGTATAGGGGAAAATTAAACAACAAATTCTTTCCTGCATCCTTCCATCTTGTGTTTGCGGGAGATCCATTCCCCAAAATGAAAAACCTGATGATTCGTGGGTACGAGTGTATCGTCCCGACAAGCCTTTCTTTGTGGGCTAGGGGAAAAGTGTGGTTATTGTCAAAAGCACTATTATCATAAGAATTTTAATTTTTTTTTTGATTACAATGTTTGTGTCAGGTTCCCCCCCTTTGGGAAGTAAAAATATGCTGCATCTACCTCCCACGGGGTTCGTGCCCTAAGAGGAACAAAAGGGCCCCTCTTTATCAACTTCCCGCCCCCATTTCATCTTGGGGGACTTTAACCGCATAACCTGGTGGGGGGGTCAATTTTACGGGCCCCCTTGGGAGGGGTTAGGGATTCTTGTCTGGGGAAAATGGGTTAATAACCCCGGACCCAGACAACTTCTTACCTTTAAAGGGTTAAACCTTTCTGCCATCGCCTAACTTTTTTGTAGCCCCCGGGTCGTGCTCATTTCCCTTTGGGATTCCCTCGGCATGTGGCAGTGATCATTATCCAATTCTGTTTTTCCCCTCTTAAAGATCCCCCCATACGGGGGAAATACACCAATGGGTGCTAAAACTTCCCCCTTTGGGATAGATTCCGCGAGTCGCCTTTTATTTAGTGAACCCCGTTTTCCTGAGTCGTTTTTAGACTGGGCATTTTAACTTCGCGGTCATCGTGGCGGGAGGGTTTCCATCCCTAAATACTCCCCAAAATCCCGCGACTATCCTTTTTTTGGGTGGAACGAGAAATGCGTCTGGTATTTCGACCGTCGGGGCCCTAGTTTTCCTCCGCCCCACAAAAGAGAATCGGGGTTTCTTTCCCAACTCTAACGCGCTCGAGTCCCCCTTTTTTTTCGAGAAAGATAAGAGGTCTTTGGAGAAGTTTATTTCAACCCTTACAATTACCACCCCCCAATTTAAAATTTGGTAAATATTGAAAAATTTAAATAGTAGCAAAAATTATTATAGTATTTTTGCCCCCATGTCTAACGGTTCATTGTCTCCCCCCTGTGGAGTTTGTCAATTATTGGGCTCGATGTTCGCCGCATTTTTGACTGCGATACCTAACGAGTTCGCGGTGAATACGCAGCATCGAGCCCTTCTATTTATTTTGGCAAAGTCGGGGGGAGGATTATAATCCCCCTTTCTAAAGAGGAAAATTACCTTTGCCCCGTCCAGGCGGGCAACACAAATTTGGCCCTTGTACCATTACAAATGTTTCGCCAATTGTCCCCTGCGGAGGGGTTCCTGTTAGACCTTAAAATTTTGTTTGGGGGAATCTCGTCAATTCCCAAAACCGTGGAGGCAAGCAACCGTTTTCCCCAATTAAAAAAAAGTGGCAAGGAAAATTAAACCAATAGTTTTAGACCATAGCCTTAATAGCTGTTTATGCAAAAATATTAGAAAAAATTAAAATAAACGACTTTTAAAAGGGGTTTGAATCCCCCAATCTGCTATCCAATATTTAATGTAGTTTTCGCCTAACCGATCCCCGGGGGATCATCTGTCCCTCTTGAGACTGCTGTTCGTTGGGGCCTTTCTCCCTTACACATCTTTTGGCGATTTTTTTTGATTGGAGAAGGTGTACGATACCACATGGGGGTTACGGCATCTTAAAAAAACCCTTTTTTAATTTGGGGGGTTTCCGGGGGGAAATTCCTATTTTTTTTAAACTAATTTATGTCAGATAGAAACTTTTGGGTAAAGGGTTTAAAAACACCTATTCGATGAATTTATTCAGAAAAAGGGGGTGCCCCCGGGCAGTTCTTTGAGTGTACGTTGTTTCCCATTGCGAAATGCTTGTAGACAAAGTGCGCTTTCCTGTTTTTCCTGCCTTTTTGTGGGGACTACGCAATTTATTGCAGTTCTCAAGTCTCACAGGGTGAACGACAGATACAACCCTGTAAACCATAGATGGTTGGGCATTCGTAATGGTTTTTGTTTTTGCGGGCCCAAAACGATGTGGTCCACTTCCATGTTTCGCGGATACGCCAGCCCCCGTATTTTAATGAATAAAGTCGTTTTTTCGTCCCGGATTTTAAAGGGTTCCGGATTTTTTTCGATTTTTAAAATAAATTGGGTCCCCCACATCAAAGACCCGAAAGCGAGGGTGTTAAAACTTTGAATTTTCTTAAAGTTTGGGGGTGGTCGCTCTTGGGTGTGATAGGGAAAACCCTTTAGCGCTTATAGAGCCTTGGGGAGACAAAAATTGATTACGGGGGTTTTGTATATGGTTCCCCTAGCCCTTGGCGCAAAGATGTTCGTACGTCCCCTATGCGGCATTCGACTGGCTATTGGGGCTTTTCTAACAGTCCCTCTAGATCTGTTCCCACGCCGGTGACCCCCTTCCTTATACGGTCTTAAACTCCCGATCTTAGGGGTCGAAACTGTATTGCATGCCAAATAATGTTGCCTACCGCCCTGTGTTTTTCCCCCTAACCCGGGGTCTTGTATGAAAATAAATGGCGTTGTACAAGGCCGGTTTGGGGTCCTACTACGGTTTTTTTACACGTGTGGGTAGTGCTGCCAAAAAGGGTTCCCCACATCACTAGGTCGAGTTTCTCCTGGAAAATACGCCTCCCGAAAAGCCATTTGATCTTGCTAAGTTCCCTAAAACGACCACCCCAATCTGTATTGAAGTCTTCAACGAGTCCTCTCCACTCCTTTTACGGATTTTAGGGGAAACTACACGATGGTTCTAAATTGGAGCCTCCGTGGGATGTGCTTTTGTTTTGGAAGGATCCAAATTTTAAAATTTTTTTACCTAAAAAACCAGTGTTTTTTCGGCTAATTGTATCCTTTTTAAATCTCTGTGTTTTTGTATACCGAAGATCACCGTTCTGTTTTAAAACTGCAGGGGTTTCCATGAGGCTCTTTTGGCATTGTCCATCTATACTTGGAACCCTCTCATGCAGATGATCACGAAAATTTTTTTAAAAATTGATTCATTAAGCACCTGCTCGTCTTTTGCGGATTTTTGGCACGCGGTTTTTCAGGAAATGAATGGGGGCCAGGCCCCAAAAAGGGGCAGTACGCCTCCCTCCTGAGGCGGTCGGGGGTGTCATGTTTTTAGACCTCAAGGGTTTATGTTCGGCGGGGGTTTTTACGCCCCGGGCACGGCATGGTTCGACCCTGCTGGGGAACAAGCTGGGGCCCATCGGGGAGGGTTTTTTGTCGGGGGTGGCCCCTTCATACGAAAGCTAGGAGAGAGGAGTTCATCGTGAAAAAGACTCCGCGTCGGACATACAAAATTACCAGGGTTTTACTGAGAGGAGACCCCCCCCCCAGTGTGTGAGTTTTGCGTGTCCCTTGAGTGTGATACATTTTGTGGAGGGAATATCCCTACCCCGTCTGGCCTTGTTTTAAAAGGGTGCCCTACGTTGTTTTTAGCTTAGCGTGGATGGTTAATTGTTTTCCGTTTTAAAAGGCCAGGCGGATTTTAAAATAATCATTTGGCATTTATAAAGGGGTCATTTGGTTTTTTATATATATTGGATCTTTAAACTTTTGATATTTTTGTCTTTCGTTTTAACAGTTTTATTACAATTTAAATGATATTTTGTTTTTTTCGTATTTTCATTTTAATATTTGTTCTTTTTAAAAAGTGTAATTTTTTAATAGTTTGTTTTTGCCCTTTTTTTTGGAGGACAATGTGTTTTTTTTAGAGGTGTATCATATTTTATACAAGGTCCATTTGACCCCCTTATGGAGTGTCTAATGGTAAAGGTTTTTATCTCTCTCCCCTATGGGGATTTTTTTATGTTTTTAATATTATTCAAGGCCAAAATGACCTCGAGTGTTGATGGTCTTTTAACCCCCACAATAAAAAAATAATAATAATAATAATAATAATAAAAATTTTATAAATTTGGGTTTTTCATTAGCAAAAATTACTGTTTTAAAATGTGTCTTAACCAAGTACTGGTACAAAAATTTACAGATTTAAATACCTTCTAAAGTTTGGGGGCCCCCTTTTAAAAGAAGGGGAAATTAGGACACTTTAACTGATTCTCAAAGTTTTGCTATGACTTGAGGAAGTAGATATATAAAGAAAAAAATGCTAAAAATATTGATTTTGTACCCACATAATACTAAACATATATGTTTTAAAAATTATGGGGCCTAGTACTTTTTGAAGTATTTTAAATTTTAATATTTTTAAAATAATATAGGGTTACCAAAAAGGGATAATTTAAAACAAAGTAAATTATCATTATCGTATAAAAATGTTGGGGCAACAAGATTAAACTTTTAAAAAAAAATTTTTTAAATTTTTATATTCACCACAAATTGTATTGGAAAAACTTTTATACAACATAAAAAGAGAATATTTTCCCCACATATGAAAACATAAATTTTAAAAAGGGTTGTTTTATTGCAGATGCTATCGAATAAGAATACTTTTTGCAAAATTTTAAACTGGTTTATCCCCGTCCCTAAAATTTTGGCAGCAGTGATAGCCCGAAAACGTTGGCTTTTTGTTTCGTGTGGGCGGTACTGTTTCCGCATATAAAGGAACCTTGACATGTAGTCAATGATTGACTACCAAATGCCCCCAACCCCCAACATCAACCAGGAGTGGAGGGCTAGTAGCCGCTTTTGGTCCAGGTGGAAAAATGCCCCATACATGGGGCATAAAAGGGAAGCATGTTCGTTATTTAAGCCCCACAAGCCTTGGGAAATGCTCTTCAACCAAAAAAGTTTTTTTAGCATGTTTCCTTGTGGGGGTGGATGTGATTACACTTTTCTAATTTTCGAGTGGGGGGAAGGGGGCCAAAAGTGACGCGGTTAATTTTTCCCTCTAAACTTGGGGGGTTTGGAGGAAGGAATTAGGTCTTCCAAATTTTAGCTTTTTACCGCCAAAAGTGGGTTGAAGACCCATTTTTTTGGGGGGGTTTATGCGGCCTTTTTTCTCAACCCTTCTAATAAAAAAATTTGGGGGGGGGGGGGGGAATTTAGTTATGGAAAAAACGGTTTGATTACCCCCTTGGCAGCAGATGGGGCATTTTTTTTCCCCCTGGGGTTTCATCGCAAAAACACTAGAGTCGGGATCGGGCATCCTGCACGTTTTATCATCAAAAAGGGGCCAAGAATTGAGAGACAATTTTTTGCCCCCCAAATTTTGTTGATATTGAACTTCTGTGTATCATTTTTCCCGGAAGTTTAACCTTTTTAAATGGTTTTGGCATTTATTTGTTAAATCACAGGGGCCCTTTTGACCACCCCTCAAGTTAAGTAAATATTCCCTATTTGATTATTTAATATATTTTATATAAGGGGGACCCCGCAAAAAAAACAGGAGAAAAAGATACTAAGCCTTTCCAGTTTATTTAAAAATATAAAAAGATGTAAAATATAAAAATAATATATATATGACATAATATTTAGAATTTAAGCTTGGCGCATTCTTTTCGTTTTGGGCATCAAAACATAGATACTCTGATTAACTAGTCAAAAAATATTCAACAAACTTAAAGTCTATACTTATTCTCCTAAAATAGCTCCTACGTTTGTTTAAACCCCCAGAATTTAAAATATAAACTATTGAAAGTTATTAAAAAAATTTCTAATCAAAACAATGTAGCATGACAAAAATTAAATTACTAATTTGTTTTCCAAAAAACCCCTTTGTTTAAACCCCGCGGAAACAGATATATAAACATATTGAAAGTAAAAAGTCCAAATTTTTAAACATAAAAATTGATAGGCAAAATCAAGCAACTAAAATTTGTTCTCCAAAACCTATTTTGGTTAACCTGCAAATTAGGTTACAAACATATTGGAAGTTAATTGTAAAAAACTTTACTCAAAACATATAGTACCAAGTATTAAATTTCTAAATTTAGTTCTCCAAAACCTATTTTTGGGTTAACCTGCGAAAAAAGATATACAAACATTTTGGGAATTTAATTGTAATAAAACTTCTACTCAAAACTCATATACAAAAGTACCAAGTATACTTTATTCTGCTAAATTTTCACCTGGAAAAATAAATTTAAAAAAACCCTACAGCTACCTTTTTAACAGCTTCTCAATAGCTCGCCATCTTATGTAACTTTACATTGTTGGGAGTATTATTTCCTCAACGGTAGTGGCATCAAAGTGATTTTTCCCATGTCAAAACTCCCCTTTATTCTTTGAAATTTAGAGGGGAAAAAAAGGGGGGTTTGGGAATGAATAGCCCTTAATTCGATATATTGTCCAAACGGCGATTAGAAGACCTCATCGGGCCTGCGCAGAACGCTATGAAGTTTGGGTTTTGGTAACGGGGGGGGGGGGTGACGAGTACCGACGATTTAAGCCAGCCAAGTTTATCAAATCGCGCACGCGCTTTATTTCCCGCCATCGATCTTGTGATGAAAAAAAAAGGTTGTGCTTTCCCGTACGTTAGATAAGTTTGTTTTGTTGTGTAGTGGATCCACTGGGCGAAAAAATGCCTTTTGGGCCCCGAAAAGGTTCTCCGACAGGGCAAAAAAAGGGTGAGTAGCCAGGCGAACTAAGTGGTGGCGGGGGTTATCGACCACGGTACAAAGTGGGATACTTTTGGTCCCGAGCTGATGGGGTTAGCCCAATCGCACAATTGGCCGCTCCAAATGTAGTAATGCAGACAAGGGTCGTGAACAAACTCTGTGGGTATTCAATAGTGTTTTGGGGAAGTGCCCTTTGGGAGGAAAATTTTGTAAGGGGACGTAGGGGGGGTGAAGATAAAAGAAGATCCCCAGGCGAAATATCGAGTCCACCAGGTCACTTTAATTGAGTTTTTAGTTATTTTCAATCATATTAAAAAATTTCTCTTTTTGGAGATTTAAAAACCTTATCGTTTTATATAATTTTTTAATAAATTTAAAATTTTATTTGTTTTTTTCTCTTCTTTTGGGATGATCCCCAAAACACAAATAATGTTTTTTTTATGTTAAGCTGATGGAACGTGTGTGTTTACTTGAGCAGAAACCCATATTATAAAAAATTAAATCATTTTGTTATTACGATTTGTTCTCA
>JBCFYV010010029.1:0-21599 GCA_039000515.1 Timema cristinae
CTTTTTTTATTTTAAAAATATACATTTACTAAAAACTCGTAAATTTGTTAATTGAAATAGTAGGTTTATAGATTGTTTGTAGAACACTAAATCAAAGGTCATAAATGAAATAAATTTACATTGTTACTTACTAACTCTCATTAGGAACTAGGAACACTGTTAGAGAAAAATTGATAAAATAGAAACATATTTGTCCAGCAAAGAGCATAAGAATAAAATTCATTTTCAAAGATATGAATTAAAAAGTACATATATTTGCTTACATCTCAAAAATTACTAGGCTTAAAAAATATATTTCAAATAAAAGAGTTTTATCTTGATAGTACTACAATTATACAATGATAATTATTAAGTATCTCAAATATTTTCGGAGAAATGATGAAAATTGGAAAATTTACACCATCTAAAGTACCTGCAAGGTCATTTTCATGAGAAAATAAGAATTGCAATCTTTTTTTATAATGATAAACAGTGTTAAATATACTATTTAATCAAAATCATTAGAGTGAATTACAAGAAAATCAATTTTTCTCTTTTTGCGTATCAGTAAACTACCCTTAAATTTAGGGTTGGATATCTAATCTTAAAAAAAACTGAGGGAGTCATAACAAAAAATCCCAATACCAAGTTTTAGCCCAATCAGTAAAAAAAAAAAGTTTTCGCTCTAGCCTGAGGTACAAACAGACACAGAAATATGTCATTGCGAAAATAACTTTTTTTTTGTTTTGTTTCGGGGAGTCATGAAGATTTTAAACATTATCAAAGTTTTGAATTCGATTTCTTTGACGATCACAATACTTGCCCTCCTAGGTATTGAGAGAAAGTAAAAACTAAATCTTGATTAAGCTAAAAAATTGTTGAAATAAGCCCAAATTAATATCATATAGGACACTGTGCATGTTTTCCATCAGTGAAGTTTTAACAATAATTCGGAATAAAATTATTTTAAACTGACAGTAATCTAGAAAAGTAGTTTTGCTAGTTGGGATGGTTGTATAATCGTACGAACAAATTTCCCAAATGTTTACATATTGCTTATGACGAAAAGAGAAACAGATTTATTAACTACAGGTATGAGGTCAGTTTAGTAAAGCCCCTGATTTCTCCACATTTTGTTGTTTAAGATAAACATTGAAAACATATTTGGTGTCTAATGTATTTTGTAGTGTGCAAGAGCTTTAATTGTGGTTTGTTTAATTTATACTATTACATTGTTTTTTGTTCATAATTTTTGTTTTATATTTGGTTACGGATAGTCTGGTAGTAAGAATAATATAAGGCTAAACATGTTTTAGAGTAAATAATTGATCAAATTTTGGTGGTGATGAAGCTTGGACTCAGCATGGTATCAAAGATCTAAACAATTTCCTGGTATTGATTAAAACTCATGGTGGGAGTCCGCAAGAGAGTTGTACCAACCGAAACGGACGACACCGTTAGCGATGATAATGCCAACATTTTATGATAGAGGGTGTCATGAAGTCAGCACAACTAGCCCTCCGGCCGGACAAATTATGAAAAACGACATAGTTTGGTTTTATTTATATAACACATACTCTGAGGTTTACTTAAAATGTATTAAATAATAATTTCTTGTAATATTATCAAGGATAAAGATTCAAATAGCGAGTGAACTTGAAAATATTTTCTTTGAGCAAAATTTTGAACAACTAGTACAGCTGAAAAAAAATTTAAGATGTTACTTTTAGATTGATTAAAACTTGCTATTTTATGAAATGGCCAAAACTTCCAATTAAAGTTATCTATCCTGAAAAAGATTAACCTTTTACTTATCTTTCGAAAATAAACGTTTAATATCAGAGCTGGCTTATTAAAATATATAATTGAATACTCTCACAACCTTTGAAACAATTACCATAAAACCGGCTTTATTTATTAGAAGGGATTTTCACACTGCGCTACTTTGACTGATTTATTGTTCCTTTTCTAGATCACTGTTAAATTCCTCTTATATACTGTTTTTATGTCTAGACAACAGTAAGAATGAATAGGAATTAGAAGTATTTAAAACAGTAACGAAGATTATTGGATGGAAGAAGAGTATTTGTAACAGTTATGGACAGTAGAGTACAGGATACCACTTGCAGGAACAAACTGTATTATGAACTACTTTAGATGTAGCAACAAGTAATTTTTGATGGTCAGGAAATAATAGGCACGAACTAAGAGTATGAACAGAACATAGTATAAATAAGACTGTATGGGCAGCAATAAGAACAAGTAGAAAGGAGCAGTAATTAAATATAGCGAAAGCATCCGAAGGAAATACCGGTAATTGTATTATAATGAAGCAGGAATTAGCAATTTGTCTCTTCTGGACCTTTGGTGAAATTACCATTTGATTTAACCATACAATTTGTTTCCTAAATATATGAAAAAATAAGATAAGTCTCACAAATCAATTTCTCATATCACATAACGCACATATTAAGATGTTAGCTGTTCCTTAAAATTTGTAGAAATATGTTTTCAATAATTTGTTATGACCCTAAACATTAAGAAATTAGAATTAAACCATTTGAACTGTCTGGCGGCTAAAAACTTGACTCACGCTGAAGCATCTAGCTTTGCGCACCATAGCCTAAACTAAAGGATGGTTTTACATTTTGATGTTTTAATCCTTTTGGGATGATTTAGGTGCAGTTCTTGAAGTCTCTTGCATAGAATACTGGCCCTGGAACACCTGACTTTAAATAGCATAGCAAATCATACTGATTGGAGTTTAAAAAATTGCAGGAATCACTTTAGGTGTTGAGGTGGATCGCAACCGCAGAAGGTATATTCCATGGCCCCATTCCCCACTGTGTCAATCGCTACCAACGTCCACTTCGCCCGCCAAAGTCACTCTCCGATGACAGCCTTAGTGTCTTTCCCTGGCAGCGGAAACACTTGGCTGCGCTACCTTCTGGAGGCATCTTCGGGCGTGTTCACTGGGAGCGTTTACATTGATCGCAGGATTATGATTAAAGGTAACTAGCTACTACTAATGAACTCTGAAAAATTCATTGTTAATATTTATACTAACCTAACGATCTTAAATAAAGGTTAACGATTTAGGATATATTCTACTTGTTCACTGTTAGAACATATAATGAGTGCAGTACCTTGATTAAAGGCTCCAATTACAAATATCCATTGTAATAAAAGCATTGTATTTTTTACTATCTACTAAATTATGGTTAAATGCGAATACAACAAAAGTTATAAAATTGATTAAAAAAAAGCTTACTCATTTAATTAATATACAATAGGAAGCCAATAAATTTCCTTCAGATTTTAAGAGACATGAAATTATATCTAAAAATGTGAGTTTTACAGATAATTTCTAAGACATAAATTTCTTATCATTTTATATGAAACAGCTCAAAACATATAAGAGGCAATTACTGAAATTATTTCATTTACTAATAGTATGTGATGAGTATTTTGAGATTCCTTAAGCCCTTGAAAAGTGTACGCATAGCACTTAATCTCCACCTCAACGCTAAATTACAAAAGATCCTATAATGTGTCCTAGATAGGTCCAGAGATAACTTTGTGATCCTCCTCTTTCTATCTTATCATTGTCCGAATGTAATAAATCATACATCCTTTCCGTGGAGGCTCTTTCCATGTCCCGATTAGGTGAGATAATGGGATAATAAGTATGGGGGTGTGGAACCAGTGAAACTCTTACTCTAGCTTAAGCCTATTTGACCAGACGCTAGTAATCTTCCGGGGAAAATACTCAAGGTACCATCCGGGAATCAACCCTTAGGCTCGTAGCCAGGTGCACTAACCACAACACAATGGGGCCAGCTTACAGTCTGATGAAGTGTAACCATTTATTCCAATAGATTTAGTTTTTAACATCCAATATGTCTAAGAATTGGTTATGCTTTCTCAACAGATTCCTTATAACACTGAAATACAAGCTCCTGTATTACCCCATGAATAACTTAAGTAGGTAACACAGCCTTAACCAGGTACCACAGCACTAAGTGACGTTTTTTTAGTTTTTATAAGAAGCGAGTGAAATAGTTGCTAGCAGGAAAACCAGATTACTATATATTTTTTTAAATACAACAAAATTCAAATATAGTATATTTTATAACTTAAATTATCATAATTTCTCTCTCATCAAGAAAAGAGTGCAAAAATCCACCCTTTGACGTGATTCTTGGTTCAAGTTTGTGGGTGTACCAATATACCAATTAATCGGTCATTTAAAGGGTCATCTTAATGATTTATTTCACACAAGAGTGAAAATTTCTATGTTTGTAGTAAATAAATAATTACCTTTTGTGACATAAAGCTACATTTTAATTACATTAGAATACCCTAATTACACCCACTGGTGACTAAATTCACGGGCTCTCTTTATATTTAAATCACCTTTGAAACCATACATAGAAATAGGTATACAAGGTGTGTGTAACGAATCTTAATATATTATATTTCCCCCCATTTTATGCCTTAAGTACTTCACCAAGTATTTTCTTTGGAGACTGATTTGCTCTATCTTGAGTTGTCACTAGTCTATTATCATGGAAGTATAATACAATACGAAGTTGCACATGTTTCAAGAATGACCTAGTTAACTCACGAGTTATAATTTAGTATTTTTCTCCTTAATATTACCATAATCACTGTAATTCCATACATACAAATATATATATTTTCTTTTAACCACCCTTTAGTTAGAGCCCAACTCTCGTTTGGATAGAATTAAAATCGTCATAGGAATAAACTTATATTACATTCCTTTAGCATCAAATATATTTCCATGTTGCATGCCAAGACATGAGTTCATCATATCACTTTGACAAATAGTTCCCTTTTTATAGGCTTAAACTTTGATACCTTTAATATAACTATAGACGCTTATGATAAATGTCAGGTTTTTCAGTGTTTCATTTTCACAAAAAAAAGGGATAATCTTGTGACTGGTGGTTATCCCTCATGCTCGGGTCTAAGGTTTCTATGGTGAGGCGACCCACCAGACTGGGGCACAGTTGTCCAAAAGACCCACGGTTTGTTTTGGGAAAGGGCAGCGTCCCACACAACGTCTACCAGCGAACGGCAGAAGTGAAGTGTTTCGAGGCCGAGGGGTGCTTCTCATAAGAAACCCGTATGAGGCTCTGCTATCTTACCGCAACTTTTGTATGGGGGGCATACCGGTTTGCTCCCTACACTCGGTTAAAGGACCAGGGAGTTGGCCTTCCAAAATTTCTTTATTACTTTGGAATGTTCAATATATAATCTTTTATGTTGATGCAACTACAGTGAGATCTCCCTAAACGGACACCTCTGAATATCAGATTTTTATTTAAGCGGCCATCTTAAATCTTCCCCAAAAAAATAACATGGGGTTTTACGGTGAAACAACTTTCCAATAACGGACTTTCTCAATAATTAACACTGCTAGAGACGCTTATCAATTGATAAGAATATCTAAAATACTGTACAAAAATTTAAAGAACAAATTCATATACAGTATTTTACTGCAGGAATTTCAGAAACGCCATTACCTCACGTGAAATGTAAGTATTCCTGCCTTCCTCCTCTAGGGAAAGTTTCTAAAATGGCCTGCGTAGAATTGACTACGGCATTTCAAAGTCGTGCCTCCCCCTCCTTCCAAGTCATCAGTGGATTTGCCCAGCAGTTTAGTCTATGCTTGTGTGCACATATCCAAATACCAACTGTTACCATTTCATTATATTTGCATATATGTTCTGTGTCATGAAATCTGTACATTAACCTAGTTCAACATGTATTCATTTCTGTATAAAATACTGCACAGTACTAGAATTCGATTTTTGTAATTAATATCTATAGTATATAGGTTCATATAGATTAAACTCTGTTCAAACAATAAGCATTTTAAAAACCAATTAAATTGTTTTTCCAAGTAGCGAGCATTATTTTGATCCCGGAAGGTGTCCGCTGTTAAGAGATTTCACTGTTTAATGTAAATAGTGTTACAACCCCACTCTGTTACCTTTTATTTACGCCATGAATAAGATAAAGGGAGTGGGAGTAAGCTATGGAACAAGTACAAGGAAATTATTAGAAATATTTAAAAGCAACAATATGAACGGTTTATTTCAAAACAATAACATTAGAGCAGAAAACTTACATGGTCTCATTAATCAAACTGAGATATGTTGAAAAATCAAACAAATAGATAATAACTTCATATCTTTAAATTTCTCAGATAATTTAAGAGAGATTTATAAACTTGTAATATATCCATATTCAAATGGGTCAGTCTTGAAGAGACAGAACAACCCGTAACGTTTAATTTAGTACAATAAATCAAAATATTAAATATCCATCAGGATAATACATAAAGACAAAATAAGGGCCTAATGGCACCTTCAAAATGTTACTAAGGTGTCTTATTCATACCAAAAAATAACGACTTCAAAAACGTTAACTCTACATGTTAACTTTCTATAAGAGACTTTAAATTACGTGAGAGTTTGGCTAACAGACTTTAGTCAAACTCCCCCGGGACTATCAGATCCTGACACAATATTAGGAAACCCAAGTGGCAACAGACAAAATATAAGGACTCATTTCATATTTAACAATCAGGTAGAAATCAGTAGATTTAGATAATATAAAAATTTACAACATCTAACATGGCTGACTCTAAAAGTTAAAATTAAATCAGAGTCCAATAAATAAATTGCCATAGTTACGATTCCGATGAAGATATAATATGCAAATGTTTTACCTGACATTGTCTAAGTCCAGGACAATGTTCCTCGGTCAATCGTTGAAATTATAAAGTCATCTTAACATACACGCACATCACAATATATAGTGTGTTTCGTCCGCAATATAATCAAGGTGGAAGAACTGAACACACGCTCGGTGACGTCATGGTGGCTTTGGAAGATCACGTAGGCCCTTTGTTGTGATGGCTCCATCCGACTCTCCAAACCGATTCTTCAATCACCTGATGTTTTGAAAGTAGTTCATATTATACCATAAGAGGGCAGGTGAATAGGTTGATAGACATTCTCTAGTCGTCCAATATTGGCCGGCCCATTACATGTTAGTAAAAACAGGACGGAGTGGATTACACTCTGTTGGACATCGTAGTTCGCTCGGCCCACGCGTCAATTTAGGATGATAGGTGTAAGCCAGTCTTGTGGTTGCTAGTTTCAGAAGATTCAATCGTAAGTACACGAACAGTTTTTATTATGTTGAAATTGAATATGTAGAAAGAATATCATTGTTCAGAATTGTTTTATTATTATTACCAACCTACGTGAACTACAATAGAGAATATTACTATTGTAGGGATTCTATTAGTGTCGGTATAATTGGAGCGGGTAGTATGAATTACAGAGAGATATGCGTAAATGTCAGCATGGGCGGGTCCTATTGTAACATAATGTAATGTAATGTTACAATAGATGACACATACTAACCAACCAATAGAAGGGGAAAAATTGACCCTTTAAATCAGAAAAAAAGGGGACCAAAACGGGTACAAACGGGAATGTGGAATTCCCCCCAATATTTTTTCAATATTTTTAAAACAAATTTACTTATAGGGGGGAAACTGCCACCGCGGGGAGAAATAGTGTACAAATGGAGGTGGCTCATTCAACCTTGAAACACGAGTAAAGCCCAAATATCTACAACGTCATGCTAAACTTCCGGTGGGGCGGAGAACATTGTTTTGGCAAACTCAGAAGAGGGGTCTGCAAAATTTTTTGAATACATTTAATGATGCATAAGTTTAATTGGTCTGGGCATTAATATCGGAAAAAGGCAGATCTAATAAACCTGCAATTAATTCCAACGGCCATCATAATCAACGGGAGGTCTTGCTGAACAAAAACACTTTCCTTCCCTTGGGGAATCCCTATCGACAAATCAAAATTGATGGTTAAACCCAACACCGCCTAAAATGTGCCAACGCAGCTTTTGGGACTTGCGAAAAATTTTTGTCAGCCATAATAGGAAACCCCAACCAAACGTAGTGTAACAAACTACAAACTACCAACTTTTACTATGGGTCAAAAGCTTGGACCATCACAGAAGGCACCAAAAATTCCTGGAGAGGTACCATAAGCTTTGTCTTAGAGAATCCTCATAGTGAACGGCAAGACCGCCTACTAACATCAGTTCTTGAAGAGGCCAATAACCAGTAATAAGTGTATTATCATGCATCAACTTCGAGGGAAAAGGTCACGTTGCTCAAATGCCTGAAACTCGACCCCCAAGGCAATTATATTCACACTAAAAGGATGACCAACGAAACCTGGGGGCGACAGAACAAACGGTACAAGGACGTTCTTAAGTCCAACATAAAAAGGGCCCAATTTACATTAAAAACTAATTCACAGCAGTCAATTACCAAGCATGGGTTGGTTTTCCACGAAGGCCAACAACCCTTAAACTACAAAAACGAATACCCCAAATCGAAAGCAAATCCCAAAAAACAAACTCACGGAGAGTCAAAGCTAAAACGCCACGGAAAACGCAGACAACTTTCCCAACATTGTGGGAGAGCGAACTCCAGTAATGATCTTTACATCACCTAAACCCACAATACAAAAAAAGATATCTGGGGAAGACAGTGGAAACAGTCTACTCGTTACGAATATAGATAGCCCACACATCTAAATAAACGAGATCGGGCAGCAAAAATACTTTTTTTTGGGTTTTAGAAGCTTTCACATTTTCAAAAAGTAAATGGGACTTTAATAAAGTTTTGCTCTTTAAAAAGGTTTACTGTGACTGGGGTGGCCGTTTCACTACAAGATATTGAATCAGACTGTGACAGCAAAACTTTAAAAGGGGAAATTTTAAAAATGTGCAAATAGTAACGCATGGGTAAAAATTTTTCTGCCCAGGGGGCGAAAGCAAGTGAGATAAAAGTGTTAGAATTTTTAAAAACGCGGGGAGATACATTTTTTTTTGATACTAAGCACTTGTAAAACTATAAAAAAAAGACCCCTAGACAAACCTCCAAAAATTTTTTTAAATGATTTAACAATGTTTCCCAAATTTTTGGCTGTCACGACTGGTTTCGGGCCGTAGCTTCCCAACATACATTCTATCTATTCATAAAATAAATTTTTTATGACACAATCGCACAATATTTTCATATTGTTGCTTCAAAAAAATGATTTCAAAAATTTTTTTTCAGTAAAAACCCCTTGAGAAAGAATTTCTCAAAAAACAAAACATTACTTGTTAATTACAAACCAAAATACTCTTTTTTTATAGATTTAAACCATATGTTCAAATATTTTCACCAACTTAAATTTTTCAAAAATAAATTATTTGTAAGCTACTAAAAAATTATTTGTATTTGTAAAAAAAAAACCAAATTTTAGCAAGAAAAATTTTTCCAAAATATCAATTTTGAACTAAACTTCAATACAAATTTCAAAAATTTAAATTTTTTCGAATTTTGCATAAGTAAAATACCCTTAAATTTTGATTTATTTTAGAAAAATAGGAATACATAAACCGATCTGTAAAAATTAGTTCTCTGATACCGATTCAAACAAAATTTTTAAAAATCGGTTTTTAAATAAAATTTGTCCAAAAACTCAACAGTAAACTTTTTAAAAAAAAATTTTATTTACAAAAAAATCTTAACATAATAATTTACAATAAAAAATTAGAGATCATATTTAAACCAATCAAAGGCCCATTTATTAAAATAAACCAAAAAAAATACAGTCACAATAAACTCCCCCTTAAAAAAAAAGTAAATACAAATTTTCGGGGAAAAAAATTTTTTTTTCATGAAAAAAACACCCCCCAGTGAAATTTAAAACAAAATGTTAAACCGTTTTCAAAATAATTCAATTATGAAAACATTTGCATCAACAACACAACACAACGAATTTTTACCCAAAACTTAACTTAGTGTGTAATGATCCTTTTTTTTTTTTTTTTGCATTGCTTTCTGGATAAGTAAATTATATTGTGTCAATTTCATTATCCGTGGGTAAGTTGTTGTACACTTTTCAACACGTGCAAGGCCTGCGTCAAAAACCCTTTGGTTTGCTTTTTAAAAAGCTTTAAAAATAAAAAAGGAAAAAACCTCGTGGTAGATGCAAAAGAGGGGCAATATGTTTAGTTTTAAAACGTTGGTATTTTGTTTCTTTTTTCTAAAAACAGTTCAATTTGGGCCGCAAGAGATCAAAGCTCCAGTCAAAATTTCAAAGGAAGAAAATGAGTAGTTTTTTTTTTTTTTAACTGCACATTTTGTTACCTGTCATTTGGGGAAAGACTGGTGCGCCTGGGGGGGCAATTTCACTTGATAAGTGCAATTTTAAAAACATTATTTTTGTCGATAATTAAAACAAGGGGGTGTCGTAATTTATAAAAAAAACAAAAACAAAACTTTATAAAATGTTTTTTAAATAGAAAATATTATATCACAATTTTCAGGAACGTTCAAGAAAATCCCGGGTCGCGACAAAAATTTCCCAATCGGGGGGAAATAACGTCAGACTGTTACAAAGGGTTTCCCCAAAGCACGGACGAAAATCGACGAGACGTTACAAGGTTATTGGAGAGATCACCCACTTTCTAAAAAAAATTAAAAAAAAAAATCTTTATCATTTTAAAAAAATTTGAAGAAACAAAATCTTTTCATCAGTAAGACACCATTTTTTTAGGGCCAAAGTAAAATTAAAAAAACACATTTTAAGGGTAGCCTTGTAAATAAAAAATATCAATTTTTGAACAGAACCATCTAAACTTTTTTAGTTCGTCACCTGGAACAGCAGACAGGCAAACAAAACCCACATACAGACAAAAAGCGGGAGGACAAACAAATTGAAAAATCATTTTTTTTTTTTTTTTTTTGGACAAAAAAAAACGAAAGATTCTCATAATTTTTAGGTAAAAAATTTTCACTTTACAATACTTTCTCTTGAAATGAAAAAAAAAAAAATTTTAAAAAAACCTAGTTGTAAATCAATTTTGTAAAAAAATTAGGATACGATTATTGATTTTCAAAAAAACCCAACCAGATAGTCAAACCCATTTTAAACCCAAACGTTTGAGCAATTTTTTTAAATATTTAAAAATTTTGGCAAATCAGTCTTTTTAAAATAACTAAGTGAAGTTTCCTTAATATCACGTATACTTTATAATGCGCAACACCCCAAAAAACCCAAATAAGAACCAAATCAATTATTAAGCCTTTCTTAAAATAGAAAAAAAAAGTCAAAATAAACAAACCCTCAAACAAATGAAAACCACACAAACTAGTAAAAAGTTATTTGTCCTGTCGAACACCTCAATATACCCATTTGAAACCAAATCCAGAGACATTTAGAAAAGTTAGAAAATTAAAAATATCACTCATAGTAAACTTCATTTTTCAGGGCTAAGGTCAAAATCTAAAAAACGTCTGGGGTATAGCCCAAAAAATCTTAATATCAAGTTGAATAATGTAAAAAAACCCTTTTTTAATCCGTGGCCAAAGACGATAGACAGACAGCGGGCAACATGGGGGGGGAAAACATTATGAAAAACGTACCTACTCTTTGGTTTGGGGTAAATAAAACTAATATTCACAAACCTCGGGGAGTTTTTTTTTGCCATTATACTTTTTTTTAAAAATGAGAACGAAAAAAAAGGACATAAAACCTGCAATAGTGGAAACAAAACGTCTTTTCAAAATTTTTAACAACCCAACCAAATAAAGCCTTTTGCAATTTGGGAAAAGAAAACCCCTAAAAATTTGTGACATGTATAAAAAATCTGACAGTTTTTTTAAGATTTATAACTTAAAAAACTATTTATTACAAATCAAACCATTATATTTTAGCACCTCCGAAATTCTTTGCCCCCCCTCTTCAAAGAGTACAAAATTTTGGGGAAACTTTATGTTATAAGCTTCAAACTTATTTTTTCATACAGCACTTATTTGACATTTTGGATTTTTAAATAGATGGTTTGAATAACTTAAAGTTTTAGAAATAGCTATTTTATAAAGAGAATTTTTATTTTCATCTACTACCTATTTACCAAAATTTTTTCAATCAATAAATCTTTTTGTCAAACCAACGGGTGTAATCGTTCTTCGAGGGGGAAAATTTTTCTAAAGAAAATTTGTTTTTTTTTTGTATAAAAAAATTAACTACGGGAAAGGGAGAAACATCTAAATTCGAATTAAATATTAATCCTTTATTAGTTTAAATCGTGTAACAAAATGCAAATGTAGAACTAAAATGACTTAGACACATATCAAAATAATAATAAAAAGGGCCCAACATGTGTTAAGAGATGAAATATTTTTTTGATGTTTAAATTATAGTTTTCCCTATATACACAATATTGATTTATTGCCTCTGATATTTAAAAAAAAAATACGAGTGACGAAGCTTTAATTGGTTGTTAAAATTTAAAAAACAAAATAAATTATACATTACAGTAAATCTTTAGAGATTAAAAGGGGAACATCCATTTTCAACAATCTGTCCAAATTTTGATCCTCTATTTTGATCCACCATATTAAATTTTCCGTTTTTTTACCTTATAAAAACATTTTCTTTAAATCTACATCATGTCGTAATATACTCTATAGCAGGGCTGTGTATGGGAAAAATTGGGTCATCGGACTGAACTGACTAGCGTATCATAGCAGGAAGTGATGGACAAATGTTCCGTTAAAAACTGTATCTTTGTTTTTTTGGTGTTAATACCGCGAGTTTCGGGTTTCATGCATCAATATTGTATGTGTAAGGACACAACAGTTTGGCGACGAGGGTTTGATAGCAACCCATGAATAGGTCAATCCACCAAGGCACAAAGGCAGTGTTTTTTATAAAGTTTCGGGGAATTCGATCAAACCAACCACACACGTGGACGAACACGCAAAGAGGTTGGAACACTTTTTCATTCAAAATATAAATCGACGATTGCAAAAAACGGTATATATTTTTTTGTTGATGGGGAATAAACATTGATCGCTTAACTGCTTTTATTGCGCCGAGTATCCCGATTCTAAATCATTTTGGTGTTTAGTTATTTTAAAGGGCCTTTTTGCCCCAAAGCACAATGAAATTGAACAAACTTTAAATTTTCAGCAAAAAGAACAGCGACCCTACATCCATTGGGGAATTTTTTGCCTTTTTGAGAGAAATGACCACCGTTGTAATTTTGGAACTTTTACAAATGGGATGCTGGGGGATCGCGGATGAGACATAAGGCAAATCTTTCTAAAAGTGAAATGAATTTAGATGGGGAAATTTCCATGGCAGAAAATCGAAGCAGGGGCACACCATAAAGTGTTTTGGGGCCCAACTTCCGAAACACCATGGGTCCCAAAACCCAAGAAGCGGGGCCCAATTGAAGTACACAGACTACTAGAAACCACCATCTCAACAAAGAGTCCCAATAATCTACAAAGTTTTTCCCCAAATAACAAAAAAATCAACGGTTTTATCTTTTGTGCCAAAGAGCTCTAACCCTGAATGTCCATGGGCGAATGCGATTGTCTTTTTTGTAAGAATTTGGGTCACAAGAAAGGCATTAGTCGAAGAGACAAAAGATGTCAAACGAAGAGTGCACCCCCACAAAAAACCATTTAGCCCCATGGAACCTGCAAGAAAAAAATAAATACATATCAGCTGTTTTCTAGGGGATCGAAACTAGAGACAACCCACCCTTCCAATAAAGTGAGAAAATAAAACAACACACATGGTGATTTGATTCAGGAGCCCCCTGAAGTTATCACTCAGTAACCTATAAAAAAATATGTACCCAAACCAAAACTTATGAGTTCCGAATTCAGCTTTCACCGGGGGAACAAAAACAACCTTTTTGTATCCTGCTTGGTGTAATGGGAGGCCACATACAATGGCCTGCTGTACTCTGCCCTAACTAGGGAAGGAAATGGCCAACCCTCCCGGGAAAATTTTCAACGATTGGGAATTAAAGTGAAAGGGAATTCACCAATAAAGGGATATAAGTTCATGGAGAAGTGCAGAAATTCTCTGCTTTTGATGACCCAAAAATAGGAGAATATGTTGGCCACCATTTCTTTAAAAATGGACCCCTCAGGCAACCTGAGACTACGACCGTCCATACCACGGCACTCAGACAAATTTCAATCAGAATTAAAAGGGATGTTGGGAAGGAATAAAAACCAGTATCATTTTCCAAGTGACTACCCCCCAGTGTTTGTCCAAAGCGAGATGGATCCTGGGGTTTGGGGCGGGGACTCCCGGAGCACGTTAATAAAGCGCTATGTCCGACAAATCCCCTTTTACCAAACTGCAACTGAAGCTTTTGATACCTAACGGGTGGGAACCATATTTTCGGCTTGACCTTGCACACACTTAGCTCAAATTTAAAATGGTTAAAATCTTCTAAAATATTTACGGTTAAAACCCAAAAGGCTTTAAGCAGGTGACAAAAGTTTTTGGAATTTGGCAGCACCGGGGATATTTCAAGCTATTTAAGGGAATTAAAAAAGGGTTAACCAGTACAGTGGTACTTCTGGATGGCAAATTATATCGGAAACGATAGAAACAACAAATTCCAAAACAGGAAAAACTAAAAAGATTTAGTGAGCGGGGTTTCGGGAAGGAAGGGCAATCAGGTTTTAGTTCCACTGTGATTTTTTTGGGTTTTCAGGGAGATGCCCAAGGCATTTAACCCCTACAAGACAAGGCTGAACCATACACAAAGCTCCATACCTAAGAATAAAACAGAACTTCACCTTTTTTTAGGGCTTTTCCAAAATTTTTAAGATTTTCCCGAAGGACAAAGCACCGTTTTGGAACACTACACTGTCTTTTAGATACAGAAGCACCTGGGATGGACTAAAACAACGAGAGTGCAAACAATAACTAAAAGCCATTTTAAATATCAACTTGTTCTGACGCTCATGTAGAAGCGATCTTTATACTACTTGTGATCATTCCCAAGGGGATACAACCCCTCCCATATTATGGACAATGGAATGGGAAACCCGTACATTCATCAAGAACAATGTCACGAGCTGAGCGTAAATATGCTCAAATGAAAGGAAGCTTCAGGGGTTTTATTTGGGTCAACAAGTTCCCCACTCTTGGCCATCTTTCAATAGCCACAGACACAAGCCACTTCTAAGATTTTTTCATCCTACCCTCCAGACACCAAGGTTATGACACCTCGAATGTTACGGTTTTGCTTATCGGGGGTTATTTTATAACATTATTTTTTAAACCAGCGAAACACCATGGAAATACAGATGGGGTTAGCCCACTTCCATTGAACACTTCAGAAACTGTGAATATAGAACCCCGGGGGATTTTTATGCTGACAGGAAGACCCCATATCTCATGATTGAAATTGCCAGGGAAACAAAAAGGATTTTGTGTGTGTAAGGTTAAAGATGGGCCTTACGGGTTTGGCCCAAGAAAGGCGGGGAGGATTTTAAGCCCACACCACGACGCCGAAAAAACTTTGTCACAAAATGCTTACCTGGGTAGAAAGTGAAAATTTCCAAATAAAAAATCCACAAAAGGTTTTTTCCCATGCTCATCTACCATCAAGGTGTGGGGCATAAAAGCATAGCTCGCACCATACAGATGGGCCCAAGAGGGCGCAACCATGGGGGGGAAATATGGGAACTTGCCCAAACGTCAAAAAGCCCGAACAATCCCCCACAGGCCCCAGTACGTCAGGGGTAGCACCAACAACCGTGGATTCGTCTACACTTACAGGCAGGCCGATACAAAAAAGAAAAATTTTAATACTTGGATGCGCATTCTAAAGGACTGGGCAGACTGAGAAGTCTACAAAATCAACGTGCAAATAATGGAACTAAAATACTTTTCTACCATGGGCTTCCCAAAAGTCCTAGAAGTGACAAGGCCGTAATTTTTTGTCTGAGGTGTTTAAAAATCTCTTAGGCTCTGGAATTAAGCATTTAACAACAGCACCATATCACCCTGCAAGCAGGGGAAGCAAACATATGGTTTTAAACCGTTAAGAAACAGTTGGGGAAAAAACAGCGACGGCATACTAGGGCCCCAAAATCCTCCTCAGATTTGGAAAACCCCCCCCTGGGAAAACAGGCCAAAGTCCAGCCCAGCTTTTGTACATCCCAACTCCGAAACGCTTTGATGTGCACATCCAAAAAACAAACAACAGGGTTTTTCGGGACTCCCTCAAGATACGGAGAATATGCGAACTTTACTGAAGGAGCGCATTTTGGACAAGGCAGTATGGGTAAATAGGCTAAATGGGGTGCCAGCATGATCACTTGACGTGTTAGGGGGGAAATGTACCGTGTCAGTTTTAAAAAGGAAAACTTGGACAAACAAACACAAAAACCCAAATCGAAAACCTTAAAAAAACACCTCAACCAGAGGGTCCTCTAAGACCCTCTTCCAAGTTAAAAACCGCAGATACCCCTTTTAAAAACCCTTTTACACATCAGGAGCAAACCACTTTAAAAACACTACCACCCTGGCAAGGAAGACCACGAGCGCAATCGTAGAAAACCCACAGCCCCAGGAACAGCAACCAACGCACGATGGACAACACAGATCAACAAACCCCAAAAACCCCAAATTCATGGCCTTTTCCGAGGCCACGGGGATAGTGGCGTACTCTTTTTACTTGAAAATTAGTGATATACAGGAGGGGAGGAAGTAAATAACTCCTAGCAGGGGGTTATTGTTAAGTTGGCACTGGACTGAACTGACTAATATTCAAGCAGGAAGGGTGGACAACACGTTCCGTTTTTAAAACTTTTCTTGTGCTTTTGGTGTTTTAAAACGTGCGCGATTATGTATTTTTGTAAAATACTAAATATGTGTAGTTTAAGGGCACAACAATGTCAAATTTTAAATTTCTACATGTTTAAAATGCTCTAATAATTTATGTACAAATCAAGATAATCATGCAAATCCCAAAACCAAAAACCAACCAAAAAATTTTAAAAAAATATTTTAAGTGAAGCATTAATTTACACATAAAAAGTTAAAATACGAACGAATCCACAAAACGCAATATTTGCTTGAGCGCGATCAAAAATGTGTAAAAATAAATATATTTTATGTTACAAAAAAAATAGGCAAAAAAGCACCACGTTTAAAAAAAAAGCATGGTTTCAAATTTTACAGCTTTTATAAAAAATTACTTAATTCTAACGATTTTAATGTCTCCGCCAAGTAAAGACCGAAAAAAAACTGTTAAAATATCAAACTAAAGGGCCGGGAAAATTTTTTTAAGAAGGGATCGCCCACTCTAAAAAATAAAACACTTTCCCTTTAAGCTAGAAAAAAAAAAATTTTGACTAGTATTGGACACATAAACTCATTCAATAAACCTTAGGTCTGCCTTGAAAACCCCACAACTCTTTACGTCGGTCAATTTTCTTGACTTTTTTTTTTTTTTTGCACCGTGTCTTACACCCTTCGGGTATACCTCTTTTACTATTGTCTTACTCCCCCAAATCCTTTTTAATTCGTATGGAATCACTTTTTACAGCCCAACAGTGGCTTCATCACGAATTTTTTTCTGGTAAGTTTTTTTTTTTTCTCGCTCATGGCCGAAGGTCTAAGGCACACTCTTGCAATAAGTTAATTGCTTATGAAAGGGGGGATCTGGGGTTCAGCTAAGTACCGTCTATCTTTTTCTTACTGCAACCGTGTTAGTAAAACAATGGATGCTGGTTCCCCTTTCACCCCTTCCATTTAAAAAAAAAATCATTATTCTATTGCACCCAAATAAGACTCTGCGGGGGAAATTTTTCTTCATGCTTTTGCAGGGCAGACACCAACAAAACTATTTCTGAAACCAATTCACACGACACAAAAAGCTGTAACGCAACAAATTTTTTCAATTGAGATGTCAGATGATAGGGGTGTGAGCTCTTGGTGGGAGCTTTGAAATAAAAAAAAATTTATAAAAAGCACTGCGGGCATGCGTTTTTATCTAAAGGATACACTGCTGTTACATAGTAGCCAAGTGTCAGACCCTAATAAATTTGAAATTTTTTGTAGAAAGTAAAGATGCTTTGGCTCTTGGTGCCAGAGTTTGCCCCAAGGGCCACTCTAAATATAATACCCCTTTAAAAGGAAAAATGATGCCTAAGCCGCAAATTAACAAAAATGATAGCTTGGGGTAAAAATCCATCTTATATGCATATTTTTTTCAATTTTTGTAACGATAGGTTAGCATAAAGTTTTCCCCCATCGAGGGGAAAATGGCTACGTTTTTCTGAAACTCGGATTTTTAAAGAACACAATAGTAGCGATGATTTCCCCACGTTCAACCAGACTCTCATTAAAAATGAGCGATGAATGACCATGAACACAGGCGATTCCTGGATACTAAGTGGGCAGAACACTGGAAAATGGCCCAAAAGGGCCCGGTTTCGATTCCTTTTTCAGGTTTTATTTTAACAATTTTAAAAAATGATATTTAATGCAGCATACCGAATTAACAAAAAAATAGCTTTGGCTATTTTATTTTTAGTTCATAATATTTTAGCTAGTTCCTTCCCCAAAGGGGAAACCATGGGTTGACACCCAACGGGGGACGAATCCCTTTTTTTTAGTGGGGGGGGCCCCATAAAATATGAGTTTTACAGTGATTTATCTGCAAAAGCCTAGAACACTCTTTACTAATCTCTTTTATTTAAACTTTAATTTTCCCATTGGGGAATGCCTAAATAACAATTAAAAAGGTTTGGGGGGGGGGAGCTGTTGCAGAAACTTTTAATCTTGGGGAAACGTAAAATCTGGTTTTTTTGTTTTTAAACCCCCTTTTTTCAGAGTGGGAACGTTTTGTATCACAGTTGGCCATTGTTTTGGGGGACCTAGCAGCGACCGGGTAAACTACACCAAGGGAAAAGAAGCAATGGGGCTGCTTTTGAAAAACCCGCCGGGGTCCTCGCAAGCATCTAACACATGCTGACTTCCTTTGGCATCCCGTGATGAGAAAAGGCTGGTTTGTGTTCGTCACGTATGGACCGTTTTGTCGGCCGGAAAACAACCAACAAATCCTCTTCAGCAATAGGTATTATTAAAAATGGGGTAGGGGGTAGTTGGGTTAAATAAGTTTTGATAAAAATATTAAACACCACAATAAACCTTAACCCCAAATAGCCATCACAAACCAACCATGCCCCCCTCCACTTTGTGGGTTTATCATGGTTTAAAGGGACTACTTTGCAAAAACTAAGCTGGAGACAGGGGGATCGGTTTCGATCCCGGCGGGGTTCTGAGAGAAATCTCGCCTAAATGGGTTCCACTCAAATTTGGTACACTTCCTCAAATTAAAACCCTTCCTAAATTCCTAAAACATTGATGTGATTTGTACATAGGCATAACCCAAAAAGGGGAGTGTACAGCGCCATAAAAAAAACTATCCAACCACACATGAATCAAGTGGGAAAATTAACCCTATTTCTAAAAAAAAAATTTAAAACCCCCTCACACCCCCCAGTGCGTATTAGCTAACCCTGGTTTCATGTTGAGCTGGCCTTTCCCATACGGGGGGAACAAGTTTCGAATCTCTCTCGGGTTCCAAATTTTTTTCCAATCTTCCCTTTTCGCAAATGTGGGTCACTTTCTCTATATCCAACCCTTTTCAATTCCTAAACCTTTTGCGTAAATAGTATTTAAACTACAACCCGAAGGGGGGTAAACGCGTGCTAATTATTATTACATAGCCACAGGGGGGGTTTTTTAGCTTTTGAACTTCTCGGGACAAAATAGGATTAGAAAAAATTTGCGTAATTAGGGGACAAAATTGAGTTATCTATAATATTTTGTTTAAAACCACTATTTTAAAAAAGTATGAATGGGGTCCATTAGCTATAATCGAGTCTTTTTTTATTTTGAATATTTTTCGCTTTTTCCATGCCTTACTTAAAGTAAATTTAAAATTTGTCGGGAATTAAACATCATAATCGCTTTTCGTCAAATCTGTGAATATAAAAGGGAGAAATAGATAGTACTTGAAAAAAATCTAGTAAAATTAACATTTTTACTTCTATAAATTTTTACAGATCAAAACTCCCCAGCTGGGGTTTTCAAAAAGTTTTTCTTAAGTTTTTGGAAAACATAAAAAAATAATTTTAAAAAAATTAAATCAAAATAAAACATTAACTAACCCCTTTTTCCCAAATTTTTAAAAATTTTTCAAAAGTAATGTTATTTACTATACAAGTATCAAAGATTTTCTGAAAAATGATAAAATACATACCATTTAAAACTTAACAAATTATCTGTTTTTGCTATACTTTGAATAGTATCATTTAATTAACTTTATAAAAGTAAATTGCAGTTCAAAAAAACCGTTAACTAAGGCTTGCCTGTTTTTTTTTTTAGTTTGGGAAGTGATAATTTAAACATCCTTAATGAAATTAAAAAAATACATAAAATGAAGAAAAACGAAAAAATTAAATTTTGGTTTGACTTTTATCAAAAAAAAAACAAAAAAAACAACAAAATTTAGATTCAGTTAAAAACGGTGATTTAAATTGTCCAGACAAGTAATTTTTTTTCCAATTTACTCGTTATTTTTAAAAGTGTGAATAATGTATTTTTTTAGCTTTATAAATAAAATTAATTTTCTGGAGCTTTTTTAAATCACACATAATAATCTTCAAGAAATTATTATATTTTAAAATTTTAATAATACAAAAAAAATATTTTTAAAAAGAAACTAATATTTGCATTTTTGGAAAAATGTTTTTACTACTAAAATTTTGAAACTATGGGTGATTTATTTTTCTTTAGATTAAAAAATGACCAAAATTTTGACATCAAAATGGATTTGCCGGCATTTTTAAAAATGTGTCTCTTTGACATATATAACTTATGCAATATATTTTAAAAAAAACCAAAAATTTTCCCTTTCCATACAAATTTAATTTTTAACCGAAAAAAATAAAGCGAGTTTTTTTTACACTGCATCTCAAGTACCTTTTTCAGGGTTTAAAAATTTTAAATTTCATTTATGGGCTAGTATAAGTAAAGTACTAGGGGGCGAGGCCCCCCCTTTGACCTTTTTACCCAATTTGTGACAAATCATTGCGTGTTTTTTTCAACACCGTTTGAGTACCGTACCTACTTTCCCCCCGATTGGGTTTCTATAAAATCCTCCTTCCCCCCCCAATTTTTTCCCGCTTTCCACACCGCCTCCCCCTCCCCCTCTATTACCCAAACCCCGGACATGTTGGGTTTTTGATGATTGTTAAAAAAATATTGAGGTTTAATGCCCGGGGGAAAAGGGGTTTTTCCCTTTCACCCGATTCGGGGGAGACAAACAAGAATAGATATGAGGCATTTACCCGGGGGAACGGGGGTTTTCCTGGGGTCAGTTTGACGGAGGCTCGGCACGAAGTGCGCTAAGGCTGCAAGCCAGAAAAAACATCACTTTCGTCCAAGGCCCCTGTCCCGAACAAGCAGCATGAACCTTGCGCTGGCTTTGTGGGAAGTGGAATTTTTTCCCGAGACCCCCCTCCTCCTTCGCCACCCTGACCCATGTTGATGAACTACTTTTCCCCTGATTGGTTGCTATAAATATCCTCCTTCCCCCCCCCAATTTTACCTGCTTTTTCCCCATCCCCCCCCCTCGACTACCAACCCACT
>JBCFYV010010030.1:0-21479 GCA_039000515.1 Timema cristinae
AATCTAAAAATATAGCTAAACCCTAATAAACGAAAATTGCTAACAAAACAGTAACTTATGGCGAATTTTGACATAGAATTCACTTCCACGCATGCGCTTTCCTTGTGACCTCATTCAAGCTCCCTAGCGATAGTGCCCCAAACTAGTTACGGGATCAGCTAATCCCTAAAAGGTCCCCACCCAATGTTTAAAAAAACCCACGAGCAACATCGTCTCCCCAAACCCTCGAAAAAAAACCTTTTGTACATTTGGCTTTTCTTTTTTTGTGTTGCAAAGTATAAAGGGTTCAACCACACTTTGACGGGGATAGTAAATCAAGCGCTAAAGTTTGCCCCAAACAATTTTAGGCAACTTTTTGTGACTGGCTTGGACTAAAACCTTCAAAAAAATTTGTACCCCTCAAAAAGGTAAATCAAACATGGCCTACCTAATAAAACATTAAATCAAAAAAAATTGGTTTAAAAAGGGCTTTAAAAAGGGAAATAAAAATACTGCCCTAAATATTCTAATTTTTAAAAAACCATTATATTAGGGAAGGTCTGTACTTAAGAGGATATTTTTAAAAGCTAAATGCCAGTCTGAATTGCGCAGCCCGTGCTGTTGCGGGGGATGGAGTTAATGAATAACGTCAAGAAAAGTCCCAGTAAGAGAGGAAATATGGGTGAACTGAAAATCCCCTATCCTCTTTTCCTTTGTCATTTTTTCTTCAAGAGAAACACTCCGAGCACACAAAAGGGGGTTTGTAATTTTTTGGGGAGGACAGCTTTTTAAAGAAAAAAAAGAATAGAAAAGGGCATTGAACTCCGTTGCTCTTTGGGTTTTTACGGGCGCTGACGGGTTTTTCTTTTTTTCCAAAAGGTCTCGGCCCAAGCGTGGTCCTTTTTCTACCACCAAAGTAAAGTTGCCTTTTGTATTCATAAAAACAACATTTTCAGAAAAAAAAAAATACAAATTTTTTATCCCTTTCAAAAATCCATCTAGTAAAAGTAATATAACCTGGGAAAAAAAAGTTAGACTTTTTTTTGATAAAATTTTTAGAATCTATATTAGGCCCCATCCCCCCGGAACATGCCCCACTATTTAACGTCCAAGTCTTGTTTCAATCGGGGGGAAAAAACCAAAAAATTTTAGGGGCCTTTGTGAAATAGAAAAAACCCTTTTTAAAGTCTGAAATTGAATTTTTTAAACACGAAGTAAAAAAAAAATTAAAATTTAAAACCCCTTTTAAAAAAAATTTTGCAAAACAGAAACATCGACTAATATTTTTTAAATATTTTTTGGGTTTAAAAAGGGGTTAATTATTTAAATTTTAAAAAAATCGTTAAAATTTAAAAATATATAAATAAAAAATATATTTTTGGTTAAAGGCCCCTTTTCCCCTTGCACGTTGTGGCATTTTAAATTGGTAAGCTATGCACGACTCAACCCCGCAGATCTCGAGTGATTTAGACATTTAAATTTGGGGTAACTTTGAAAACTGATCTAACTGGGGACAATGCCACCACATCTCGTCCAAACACTAATTTATAGAAATGTACAAAGTGTATTAATTTTACATTCATATAAAGCAAAAAAATTTGTTTCCTAGATTAAAAGGGCTAACAATTTTAAATATTTTAAAAAAAATTTTCCCATGACATGTAATTTTTACAAAGGATAACGTTTTTTTTTAAAACGGAACAGTCTTAAATTTTCTTTACACTTGAATTTCATTGTAATAATTTAAAAATTTAATTTCAGTCAAATTTTATTTGGGGAAAGTTGTAACTTTAGAAAAACGGAGGAACGGTGTCCTACGACCTGGGGGATCCACGGGTTCTAATCCAGGCATGATTAAAAGAATCATTGTTATTTTATTATCGCTGGAAACGGGGTGATGTTTTTGCTCTTGACTTAGTTTGTTTGTAAAAAATCAGTGTGTTCAAAAAATGTACATAAAAAATTTTCAAATAAAAAATACTGTTCGAAAATTTAAAAAAATAAATTTTTTCCAATTTCTTTCAATGCTAGGCACCTTCACTTTAAACCCTTCTACCCTTACTCTTTTATAGAAATGATTTAAATTATGAAAGAGCTGATATCGCAAAAAAAAAAAAAACTTCATGGGCCCCCACTTTGCTGAGCCCATTGAATACACTGCGAAACTCGGGAATTAAACTGATGTACTTTTTCTTGAAAAAGCAAAGGTGTTTCTTTTGCTATTAGTTTTTGTTGTGTTCTTTTTTTTAGGGGAAAATCATAATTCTGTTTTGGGTTGTTTGTTTTATTTATTGTTTATCATCAACCTTACACCCTTTAGGGGCAGCATGTGTTTAAAATTGCTAACAGTTGGGGAAGGGAATGGTTCAATTTAGAGAAGTGGCCCACATTTGCTGAAGGAAGTAAAAAAAAGTTTTAGAAATACCACTCTCAGAAAACCACCAAAATGCAACCCAATTCTGCGTCTGGGCGCCCATTTTTTTCAAGCGATCCCTTAAAATTTTAGACCATCGGATACCAAGCAGTTTTTGGTTGTTTTTGGAATTTGTTATAAATGTTTTCGTAATCATTTTCATTTTTTTTCTATACTCAAAAATTTTATTTATTTGATAATATTTAATGTTATCGTAATATTTTTTCTTTTGTCACATTCCTTTTTCTAAATTTTTAAACACAGCCTACAGCGATAAATAAGGTTCTGGATAGGTTTTTTTTTTTGCGCTTCTGTCAAGCATACTCGTTTACTTTAAAAACACATGTTTTTTTTTAATTTTGGTTAAAAAAATTTTTCTTTTGCAATGACTACAATATGTCTGGGGGATAGCCCTTTCCCAAGAGCGGTTTGTACTTGTCAAAGCTGTATTTATCTTTTACTATGTACTTTTTCAAGAGTCCTTATCAAAAATTTTTTTTTATATTAATTCCCCGAAAATTAAGTAATCCCCTCTAACGATGTTTGAAGGATCTCCAGGCCCAATTTTTTTAAAAATTAAAGTTTTCAAAACCATTTGTTTTAAAGCAAGAAAATTCTTAAAAATTTACAACCTTTTTTTTTAAAACTTACTTGATGGCCCTTGCCCCGATTTATTTTTAGATGACCCTAGGAGCGCTTCAAAACTGATTTTTTTTTTACATTTTACATTATTCTAGAACTAAGGGGGGTTTCTTCTCTTAAATTTTTAAAAAATTTAAGCACATAGAAATCATTTTGATTCTTTTTAAAGGCAATTTTTGTTTAATTTTCCCAATTTACTTCAAATTTTTTTTTGTGGGAAATTATCTAGGAAGAGAAACTTCTTTCCATGGGGGAAAATTTCGCCCCCTGGGCAGCCCCCCTTACCCGCGATTCCACCACCAAACCCAAAGTTTTTATAAGAAAAATTTTAAAATATAGTTTTTTTTTTTGGGAAGCTTTAGGAGTCCATTCCTGGATTTTTTTTCCCATATCTTTAATTTTTTAAGAGCGATCAAATCATAAGACCGGGAAAGTTATTTAGAGCTATTTTTAAATTGTAAAAAGAATTATAGCACCCTTTCTCACACGAAGCAATGATTTCTTACAGCTGTGTGTATGCGTGCGTGCGGGGCCTCCCTCATTGAACATAATATTTGAAAGAAAAAAGGGCCTCCCTGTCCCCTTCGTGGACACGTCTAGGGAAAAAAAAACTGGAAGTTTTAAAATTCCGGTAATTTAAAATTTGCGACTAAACTAGCTAAGAATTTTGTATTGGGAAAAAGCTTAGTGACAAAAATAAATTAATTCTAAAAAAATTTTTTTGGTTCCTCAACTTTAATTTAATACTGAAATCGCAACATTAAAATGTAATTTTTGCCAATTTTAATGGGCCTTTTTTTTGTGGTAACTCAAGAAATGGGTAAAGGAATCCCAAAAAATGGCCCCCTATCAGTTTAAACCGGAATCTGGGACTCCCAAGTTTTATTCAAATTTGGGTAAAGTAAATTTAAAGTGTTTTTAGGTTTGGCCTGGGATGTTTATATTAGTTGCATAGGTTTTAGATAAGTATACCAAAATAAATTTATTGAAAATTTTTTTCTGGGAATTATTTAATGTTAAAACTCCTAATGTTTTAAAAATTATTCAAACATTGTTTTTTTTTATTTTAAAAAATTTAGGAAGAGCCAAAATGTTTTTTTTAATTTTTTTTACGTATTTTTTAAATTTTACAAACAAAATGAAAATTTTCCTTTTTCCATGAAAGGATTTTAAGGGTTACTTTACTAGGTTAATTTCCAATTTTTGATCTTTTTCCCCGCTCTATTTGGGGAACGAAAATACTTAGAACGTTTTTTTTTTTGACTGTTAAAAATAACAAATATTTTATTCGAAACATATTTCAAAAAACCAATATTTTTCTGAATATAACAAATATAAAAACCCAAAATTTGGAGATTTTTTAATAGAAATTTATTATGCTCTTTGGGGGACAAAGATGTTTCCCCTTTTATTACTTTTTGCAAGTTTCTGAATAATCTATTGCCAGGAGTAAGGAAATTTAAATGCTAGCAGTGTATATTATTTCCTTTTCCCCTTTGGGGAGTTTTTTCTGAAAAAAATTTTGGGGGAATCTATTATTTCTTTTTTCCAACTATTACAAGTTTTTATTAAATCATCCATTTAATTGAGAGATGGAAAACCTGTGCGTGCACCGTCGCCCGCCCATTTATTTTTAAATTGTAGAGTAAAAATTTTGTTTGTATAGTGTGTTTTTTTAAGGTTTATTTATTCTTCCAAATTCTAGCATATTCCCCTTTTTTTTAACAACTAAGAAAAATTCCATTATTTTTGAAAATATAATTAACGAGTGCTTGTGTACAAGTGACTCAAAACGCTCAGCCAACAGATGTTTTTATTCATTTTGTTGCTATTTTTTCGTTTTTTTAATTGGGGTGAATCACAAAAACATAAATTTTCAATCGCTGAAAATTTTATAAAGTACCGGGTATTTTAAAAATTTACCATCAGTCCGGTTAATTTTAATAAGCTAAGAAAGGGTTGTTATTTTGAGTTTTTTTTTTTAAATAAAACCTAACTTATATTTTTAAAAACAATGGTAGATGTAAAAATCCTTTTGATTTTTTCTACTTTCCCCAAAAGGGGGAAGGGTTTATTAAAAAAAAAATTACTGGTAAATTACTTTTATTTTTTGATTCTATTTTCACCAGTTTTTTTTATAAAATAATAAATTGAACCCATTCGCATTAATATATTAAACATATTCTCTTATACTTAGTTATTAATGAAATTAAAAAACAAAAGTTGATAAAATTTTTTCGAAATGAAATATACGCCCGAAAAAATCATTTACCCGATTGACCATTTTAAAATGTTTATTATTTTTTTAAATTTAGTTAAAAAAATTGTTTAAAATAAAATTTTTAGGGGAACAAATAGCAATTTATTTAAACAACCCTTAAAGAACCTATAAAACATCACAAACCATAGAATACAAGACATTTGATTTAGGTAACTTTTCAACAAACACAGTCGACAATTTTAATTTTATAATTTTCATAATTTTAGGTTTAAAATTATTTTGTTTTTAGCACTAATACGAAAAAATTAAAAAAGTCAAAATTGAGGTAAGGGGAGTTTAGTCTATATTTGCTTTTTTGGAAGCCTAATAAAAAAGTTTTGCCTCATTTTAGTTTTAAATTTGGGAAAACCCCAAGGGGCCATTGCCTTACTTTGTCAGCCTTTTGTTTGTTTTCAATAGCCTTTGTTTTTTAAGGGTGGATTTCTAATCGGCAGGGAAACGCCTGCGTCTTGGATCTACAACCCGGAGGGACAACTAATAAAATGGCTCAGTTTTTTCTCCATGTGGCTACCCAAAATGCATCGTCTCTGAAAATCTTCTCGCCCTTTTTAAAACCCCTTTTTTCCCATAAAAAAAAGAGGCAATAATTCCCTTCACGGAAGTTGGGCCTTTCACTTGTATAGTGTGTTTTTTTTAAATGCGCAAATTTCTTTTTGTCCTTGCTTATGTTTCAAAAGAAACTTCTTTTAAAAACACTTCTTTGTGCATTTCCTTGCTGAGGGGAAACCCCACTTTCAAAAAAGGGTTTGTCAGTCCTATTTAACCATGGGGTTTTGCTCCAAGTAAGAAATTCCCCGGATCAAAAAAAGACCCCAAGGTCATTTTTAATATCATTTTATTTTCAAGAGCCAAATACCATTCTTCTAAACATTCTACCACAGCATTGCATCTTTTTCAAATCATCAAGAGCATACCTTGAACCCCTTTTAAAAATTGTGGGGAAGTTTTTCGACAAAGGGGAAAATTAGGGGCAGTGAGCAGCTTTCCCCGTATTTTTTCCCATCGACCACTATTTCTTTAGAGAAGTGCCCCTTTTTTCAAGCTCCTCCGTTGCTCTATGTGTTTTAAAGTAGCAAAAATCTAATTTTCTCCTAAAATTTTTTTCCGTAACCAAAACGGGTTCTGAGCAAAAGGCCCCAATCTTTGTCATTATTAGAAACCTAGGTCTAAAGGGGTTCTTTTTTTTCATTTTGCAGCAACTTCTTTTTTTTTTCAATTTACGAATCTTCACATCTCCATCTTTTTATAAACTTCCCGGGACTAGCTTGGACATTACTTTGTGTTTTTATATAGGGGATTTTTAGTATTGTAAGAAACTACAGCACATACTTCTAGAAAGTGGGACATATTAAGGAAAAAATAAAACCCTTTTCTCCGGAAAGGAAAGACACTGGTGCCAACCCTTTGGCCCCTCCTTTATTGCGGCCAACCAAACAAAATAAAATTTTGCAAAATAAACCCTAGCAAATTCTCATATACTTAGACAGGTTTTCAGCGAAAAATGATTAAAGTTTTATTAATTTTAAATTTATGCTTAGTAAGTCTACCGAATTTCAACAGCACTATGAATGGGTCCGTTTTTTTAAGGGGACTTTTTTAAAAATTGTTTATAGCCGACGTAAAAACCTTGGTTAATTGCGTGAAAAAATTTTGAGAAAAATATGTTTTGATTGAAATTCTTGTAACGATTGCACAGTTTTGCACGTATTTTCATCAAAATTTTTAAAAATTTAAAAAAATTGGGGCTCTATTTTTTCAACTACCCATATATAGTTTTTTCCCCAAAACTCAACCGTTCAAATGAGCATATTTGTCCAGGTGTACGAAAAAATTCAAAATTTTTTAAAAACTCGTTTTTCTTTTCTCCATGGATGGACAGATCAAGGCTGCAAGGCATCAAAAAGGTATTTGTAAAAATTTTCCTACAAGATTAGAGCAAAAAGGGAATAGGTCTCTCCTCACAAACATATTGATAACTTTGCCACCCAACAAAACTTATTCATATCACTGCATTATAGGCTTACCCCAGTAAAATTTGGTTGGGAAAAATATCGGGGCTAAAAAATCTATCGGAAAATAGGCAAACAAGAACTTCTTTAAAATAAAGGGGGACTCAATCACCGAAAATTAAAAGGGTTTCCAAGGGAAACCGGGGCCCAAAAAAAATAGGGGAACCGTTTTTACTGCAGCAAGGCAAGGTTTTGAAAAATTTTTAAAGGGGAAATCAAGAAAAAAAATTACATTCAATTTAGCAAACAATGACAGAAATCCAGGCAAACTAAGATTATTAAATTTTGAAGTTAAAAATGTACTAATTTCGCCTGAAAAGAAATTTCCCCTCACGAAATTTTATTCCCAGCTAGAAAAGGGGCACTCAGCCGAATCCGGGAAATTTTTTGAAAAAATTTTTTTTTTAAAATTTTTGGGCAAATTCCTATTAAAGATATTCCCAAACTCTTATTTTGATGTAGGTTATGAAGGAGTTTGGGCAAGGGAAATGGAGCTTTATTTTTTACAAAATGTACTAACAATGTACTATCCAGGCAAACTAAATTTTATAATTTGAATTTAAAAAAATGACTAATTTTTTCGTGTAAAGAAATTTTTCCCTCACTTAAATTTATTCCAGCTAGAAGAATCTGGGCACATCAGCCAAAATCCAGGAAATTTTTCAAGAAATTGGTTTTAAAAATTGTGACAAATTTCCTATTCAAGATTTTTCCCAAACCTATTTTGATGTTATTTTATAAGGATTTTTGGAAAGGGGAAAATGGTAGCGCATTCTTTACAAAATTAAAGTAAATATTTTTTTCAATATTTTCGATATTTTTTCTTTCCGGGGGGGGGGGGGGAGGGAGATCAACCCTTCGCCCCCCTCGGAATCCACCCCTGTTTAAGAAATTTTTTGATGATCGTGATTATGCTATTTTTAAACACTAAAATTATTACGTATATATTTATTTTCTGGGCCCCCTTGCCCCGGGGAATTTATAGCCCCGTCGTTTTAAAAAAAAGATCCTATACGACATCCTTTTGTGCAAAGGAAGACTTATTTTTTATTACAAGGTTTTTTTCAATCTATCAATATACAAATAAACTTTTTTTCCTTTTGTAAAAATATTATCTGTTACAAACGTTTTTTTTTTAAAAGTCATTGAGCTTAAATTTTAAAACTTTCTCATTCTTACTTGGTTTTAGATTTCAATGGAATTCTGGGGAAAAGGATTTTATAAAAAATACACCAATTTTTTGTTGGTCAACATGATAATTTTAAAATTTTTTACCAATTAGTTTATAACGGGGTAAAAATAGAATAGTCGAAAAAAAAAAACAGTTAAAATAACTAATTAAAAATTGTTTTTTGATCCCCCCTACCTTTTGGGGTTCTGTAAAAGCGCTAAATATCCTATCAAGTAATGTTCTGAAGGGAAAGGCATAACTAACATCATTCCACAACTAATTCAATAGATGTGATTTTTGGACTCTCAGTTAACACGTTATCTCCCCCCGCAAATTTTTTTTTTCTTTACAATTAAAAAAAGTTTTCAATTGCCCAAAAAGCCTTTAAAAGGATAAAAATTAAAATTTAAAAAAACGGTAAAAAAGTATTTTTTTTTAACACTGCGTTTCTACCCGTTCGGGTTTATCTTATGTACTAATTAAGCTAAGGGTTTTGGGGTTAGGAAGGGTTTTAAACACTATTAAATATTCCCCATTTTCTGGGGGGTAGTAAACCATTTTTGGAAAACCACCTCGTACACCCGACCTAATTCGAACCTTAAAACCCCCCTCATCGAGTCTATATCTATTTCGAAGTAGAGCTTTAGATCACGCGGCCCCCAAATTGGTTATAAAAATAAAAAGTCTCTTAGGGTTTTTTTTAGGGGACTGCAATTAACCTAAGGTCCAATAAATTTTTTAATTTAAAAAATTCCCCTTTTTTTATTCCCGGGTCTTAATACCTATCCCGGGGAAAAATGCATTTAATAAAACTAATGAGTTGGAAAATTAAAATAAAAATTAGTTAAAATTTTTCCCAAATATTTTAAGGGGAAAACTGTTGGAAAACATTTTAAAAAATACCCTGCTACACCCACCGGGGGTTTTAACCCCTTTATATTCAACGGGAAACCACGTAAATGAACTTGCGTGAACATTTCGTTTAGAATTTTTTCACAAGTTTTAATATACGTTAGGATTTCACGACGCCTATAAGTCTTGGGGAAAAAAAATGTTTAGAACAAAAAAAAAGAACAATTTTTAAACTTTTATTTTTTAAGGAAAATTTTTTAAAAAATTTTCATTGATAGGATTTTTTCAAAAAAAAAGTTGCAAGATATAAAAATAGTTTTAAACCTGCAAAGAAAGTTCTTTGAATGTTTTTTTTAACCTTATTGTTTTTCACTGGGGTTCCCATACACAACAGGCAACCCCCGGCAAATTTTGTTTCGTATCACCTTTTAAAAATCCCCAAAACCTAAAATTTTTGTTTATTGGAATATTTTAATCGGGCACGTTTAAAAAATCCCAATTTATTAGAAGGGATTTGATATTTCTCTAGCTGAAATTTTCATTTTATAGATTTAAATATAAAATTCAGCTTTAAAAAAATTTTCTTTTAAAATAGATAATTTTAAATTGGGAATTACATGTTCTAAATTATAAATTTGAGACTACCTTTGTTTTCCAATATTATTTAAATTTAAAACCTCGTCTTTTTTTACTGGGGCCATAAATGTAGAGTGATTTTTTTTAAGCCTCCTTCTGCAAACCCAATATTCTTGTGCTTCTCAAACAAACTCAACACTGTAGCATAAATGTGCTAATGATTATTTCTACTTCCTTATCTCCTTTAGCCCAAAAACACCAGGCCTGGCAGGCGGAACATCCAATTTTTTTGTGTTTACTTCGTTAACCAACCCCCCTTACCCCCCCCAAAAAACCATTTCCCCGTCCCCCGTCCCGGGATTCCCAGTCTTTCCCCAGAACAGAACAACCGTTAAAAAAAAAATCGTTTTAAAAAAATAATTCCTTTTTTTGTTGTGACTTGGATTTTTTTTTTGGAAAAAGTCTTTTGTTAGATTAAAAAATTTTATTTATAGCTTTTAAATTTTTTATTTATTTTTGAATCACGATTTATTTAAAAATCTATTAAAGGATTTTTAGCTTTCAAACTATAAAAAATAGATTAAAACAAAGGTACGTCGCCCTATTTTACCTCTTCAAAAATGCAAAATAAAATATTATGCATTTTTTATGTTCGTAAAAAATTTTTCCCAAGAAATCGCACGGGCTTTTTTGCCACATTTTGGGGGCAATGGCGTACAGGGCTAATATCCTCTTAAATGATTAAATTATTTAAATTTTTTTTAAAGCGATGGACGATCCACCTCACGTTAATGAATTGGAATTACATGTTTACAAAAATGGTAGCTCACCTCAGAACTATCAACGTTTTCACCAAAAAATGGTTTCAGGCATTAATTGCTGAAGGGTATGTGGGAGAAATTTAACTTTTGATGTTGAAGCCTTTTGGGGGAAGGAAGATTGGGAAAACATACTGCAAATTCAAAAATTTTATATTGTTTATCTACTAAAATAGTTTTTTTTTTTTTAAAAAAAAAGTAGAACCTTTTTTTTAAGATATCAAATAAATAGGCTTAGGAAATTTGATCGAGATACAAAACAATTTGGAAAATGTATTAAGGAACATGCTTAAAAGGAATGGGGTTTTTAAATCGGCTGTGTGCGTTTTTGAAGCATTGTCAGATTTAAAAGGGGGTTGGGAACTTTTCAACCGTATTAATGAAATTCAAGGGGAGGGCAAAAAAAAAATTCATTAAAAAAAAACCCTGTTTTTACAGTTTTAACTTTGTCACCGTATTTGGTTTTGAAAAATTAATCAGAGAATAACAAAACTATAATCCACCCGTTGTTTTTCCGGGGTGTGAAGGGGGTCCTCACTTTGAACCTAAAAAGAGGGGAACAAGCGGGTAGTAATATGGGACTACAAATAAATTTCCCTTTCTTGAATGCTCCCCCCCAAAATTTTGAGAATACCAAGGGGGGGAGGCTGGGGGGGATGGGTCGTTTTTGGGGGTTGGTGATCTAGATTTGTAAACAATATTTTTTTTGGGGAAAACCCGAGGGCCATACCCTAGGGAGGCCCCGATGTCGATGGTAGATAATGGGAAATGGGGTTTTAAGCGGTTTGGGGGGTTGATGGAGGTTTCTCGGGATATAATGAATGGTAGATTAAGTTTTGCTACACCACAGAGTTAGTAAAAAAAAAAATATTTAAGTTTTTGTTTCAGTCTCAACCCTATTATTTTTTCTTTCCCCTCTAGGGTTATTTGTGCCACCAAAAGGAGTAAATTTTTACATTTGCCGAGTAGGGGGGAAGGTGACAAGAGGAAAAACACCCCATTCCGTTTTTAAAAAAAAACTGAGAATCATTCGTACAAAACAACCTAACAAACTGATCAAACAATGCCCTTTGTTCTGAGGGTTTTTTTTAGGGGTCCCCCTTCAACCCACCAAATTGGTTTTAAATTTTTCCCTAAACTTTTCTTTTTCCTATCCCATTTTGTTTTTGTGACCATAGGGTACCCAGGGGGATAAGATGGGACACTTTAAAAATACGGGAAAAGCGATGTATATCAAAAGTATCTGACAGTGTTTATTTTGTTGTGACAAGCTTATAGGGGCTGTCAGCCCCCTGAAAACATGCACTACCTTTTTAAAAATCTTCAAAGAGGTTAAAAGGGGTTACTTTGAAATTTTTTAGGGGTGATAAATTCAAAGTTTGCTTCTTCCCCCAAATAAAGGGGGGCAAACTATATAATTTTGAAAGAAACTCATTTATAACTTTAATGGCTTAATTTAAATTCATACCCTTAAAGGGGGGAAAATGCATAGTATTATCATGACATCGTTTAAAAAAATGCGTTAAAAAATTTCATTTTTTTCTGCGGACACTAAAATATGAGTACAGGTAAGTCACGGCTTCTATAAAACAAGCAACAGCCAATATTAACATACACTATTCTTTTTTGTTAATGGCAGATACATTTTTTACTATTAAAACATTTAAATTAATAAATTAATAAAATGAACACTACGTAACGACTCCCCTATAAAAAGAAAATACCATCAGATTCTAGTGTTTTGGGAACATGATAGACCCCTACTAAGAGGCCGTATTGATACCAAAAGCATGTATTCGGGGATTTTTTTCCTCAATGTTTAACTTTTTTCTCGGGAATATTCTGTGAATTTTTTTTTTTTTTTTATTATATGGCTCCCTTTAACTAGGGCAAATTGGGTAAATGCTCCGGCTCGAGGGGCCCCAAAGGGAAGGGAAGATGAATTTTAAATTCTTTTTAGGGAAGCACAATAGTTAAATTTTGGTTTTATAAAAAATATAAAAAAAAAAATACAAATTTTAAAAAAAAAGTTATAATTATCTATTAAAACAGAACTTGATCAAATAAATGCATTCTTTTCATATTACACCATTTCCTTAACACCAGGTAGTCAGGCTAGAAAGGTTTTTCAATTGAGATTTTTAAAAAAGGGTTTTAAATGTTCTGGGGGGAAAAGAAAGAAATTGATATACTACATTTGAATAATTTTTTAATTAAAAGTGTTTTTTTTGCATTTCCCGTTTTTAAAAAGAACCACTTGGTTTTAACGCCTTTCACTAATTTGGGGCTAGACAAAAGAAGACTGAAGGGGGCGATCCCAGTCAGTGCATTTCAAATGGTTTTCCACTCATTTTTACGCAAATGGGATACATTTCCTCTCAATTTAAAACCCTCTTAAACCCCTAAAACCATTAGTGAATTATTTCATAGGGGTTTTAACTCAAAAGGGTAAAACCGTGATGCCAAAATAAATTTAATAGAAATTTTAAATTTCCAAGAAATAAACAAATAAAAAATGCACTAATTAAAATTAAAATGTACTTTTTAAAGGAAAGAAAATATAGGTAACACGCTATGTAACAGTAGAACCCCCTCCCTCTATTAATCAAATGAAAAAAATTTGTTAAGAAATATTTATATTCTTATTTTACTATCTTTTAAATTTATCTTTGTTTTCAGATTGAAAAAACCCCAAAAAACCCCGGATTTGAAAATTTTAATTTTCCTTGGGATAAACTGCACAAAACTAAAAAAACTTATTCACGGGTTTAAGACCGAGGCTCCAAAATATGTCAAATCCAAAAAAAAAATAAATACGCTTGAAGTTAAATTTTCATCTTAAATTAAATTATTTGTAATGAGCTTTTTATTCCGACCCCTTTGCTCATTCAGTAACATGTCCCTTTTTAGTGGCTAAAAAAGATATTAAACAAAACATTTTTAATGGCCTCCCTCTTAAAACGGATAGGGGAATGAAGAACCAATGGGCCTTCAACACATTTTAAGGTTTTTAAGGAACTCCCTGTAAATTTTTTTTTTTTTTTTTTTTTTTTTTTTAAATGATTTTTTTAATTTTGGGAGTTACGTGGACCCCGACACACCTTTAACAAAATATAAACAGCGAGTTTAAAAAGGACGTTCCCCGCTTGGCAGCTATCAATTTAGGTCAAACAAAACTAATAATTTTTTAATATTGATTTTGTAATCTCTAACTTCCCAGTCACGCAGTAATTTGGGTATTGGTGTCGGGTGAAGTCCCCTAGTTCTTTGCCCTGCGAAACACAAATCATTCTTTAAAAAATTTAACCCTTGTATTTCTGCGAGCGACGTCCCCCCCCCCATTAGCTACTCCTACATTCTGGGGGAAAGAATGAAAGCTACGCTCCGCCTCCCCACGCGCCTTTTATCTGACACACGCTTCGTACACGAGTTCAGGGCTTCACCCCCCTCTCCCCCCTCCTCAAATTGGGGTTTTATTGCTTTTTTATTCATTTCATTGTTTGACATGATTGCGTGGAATGTAACAACTATAGCATATTAAATTTTTCTGAACTGATGTCAATCTTGTCTGATGTTTTCCTGGGTTGAATGAGACACGTTTCTTTAAAAACAATCTATTTTGAACTGACTGTCAACTTGTCTGATGTTTCCCGGTTGAATGAGACTACTTCAAAGGGAGATCTATTTGAACTGACGTCAAACTTGTCTGATGTTTCCTGGGTTTAAAAGGACTACGGGGTTCTTCAAAATAATCATTTTTTACTGGCTGTCAATATTGTCTGATGTTCCTGGTTAAATGAACTACTGTTTCTTCAAAACAGATTAATTTGAACTGAGCTGCAATCTTGTCTGATGTTTCCGGGTTTGAATGAGTACTTTTAAAAGGGAGATCTATTTTGAACTGAGCTTTAATCTTGTCTGTGTTTTTCCCGGTTTGAATGAACTACGTGTTTTTCAAAGGTAGATCTATTTTGAACGAGCTGAATATTGTCTGATGTTTCCCCGGTTTGAATGAACTACTGTGTTCTTCAAAGGTAGATCATTTTTAAATGACTGTCAACTTGTCGAGTTTCCTGGTTAGAAGAGACTACTTCAAAGGTAGACTATTTTTAACTGAGCTTCAAACTTGGCCCCATGGTTCCTGGTTAAATGAGACTACGTGTTCTTCAAAAGGTGATTATTTTTAATGAGCTTTTAAAATTTTTTGGTGTTTCCCGGGGAAATAGATACGAGTTCTTCAAAGGTTGATCTTTTTTAACTGAGATGTCAACTGGTTAGTTTCCTTTTGGGGAAAAAGAGATACTGGCTCTTTAAAGGTGATCATTTGAATGAGCTTCAGTCTTGTCGATGTTTCCTGGGGAGAATGAGACAAAGTTTCTTCAAAGGTAGATCTTTTTTTAACGGGTGTCAATCTTGTCTATTTTTCCCGGGTAAATGAGACTACTGGTTCTTCAAAAAGGGAGACTATTTTTAACTAGCTGTCAAACTTTGTCTGAAGTGATTGAACGAGGCAATTTGCTTCAGAGACAATTTTTAAAATTTTAATTTTTGAGCTAAACCCACAATTTTCATCAAACTATAATATATACTTTTTTGAAAGAAAAAAAAAATCTACGTACTTTAAAAACCTTTAACAGTTTTGTCGTATCAAACCCCAAAACATTAGTTTATCCCGACTCACTATTATTTTATAGGTTTGGCAAAAATAATTGTTTATATAATTTTATTTCAGCCTATTTTATTAATTTTATTACATTCATAGGATTAGAAAGGGGGAATTATAATTACAAATAAAAATAACCCTATCTTATTAAGAAAACCCTATTTTTTATGATCCAAAAATTTAAATTATTTTTTTTAATGGTCATTTAAAACGACCCTAAACCGCAGCTCAAAAAAACAAAATTAGTTGGACTGTTTACCAGCAGGGGATTACCACGACCAATGAAGGTTGGGAATAAGGGCCCAGCCAGGCCAGCTAAACAAAAGCTTTGGGGAAAGCGCTCTGAATGCGGTGTTGAAAAAGGAGGACTTAAAAAGCCTCGTAATCTGACGGACGATTATTTTTCAAGTTAAAACCTGGGGAAAGGGGTCGGGGGTGGCCCTGGTTTGCAGACTTTCCGGGGAAGGGAAGGTGGGGAAAAAAACTACAGTGGGCCCTAAAAGGTGGGGGGGAAGGGAAGGGGAAAGAAATGCAGGCTACCCAGGTTTTTTTCTGATAACGGGCGCACTGAGGGTTTTTTACAAACGCCCTCCGGGCCCAATATTAAACAAAGTTTACCCCCTATTATTGACTAATCTAATTCTTCACATGCAGGTTGGACGGACAAAACGTCAAGCTTGCTAGTTGTCTAGTATGTTTCCCATTGCTCAAATTCGGGAGAAACTGAAGGGGATCCCTAGGTTTTTCCCCAAATTTCCCCCCCCAAGCAATTGTATTGGGTTTATCTAAATCCTCACTCTCCCCTTTAGACTATATTAAAAGAGATACCCGACGGCTTTTTTTTTTTAAAATTCGAGATAGTTCATTGCCCATCTCAAAAATTACGCTCTATAAATTACCAAAACCATGAAAGAGAATTACAATCTTCTCGGGGCAAACCTTTTTATGGTTTTTTTTTTTAATTGAACCCGGGAAAATCTTTAAAATCTTTTAAAAGTACAGTATTAAAATAAATCCCTTGAGTTTATTTTTGATATAAATACGTATGTTTTAAAATAAATTATGTGTAACCTACGAAAAACCCACGAACACTTTAAAATCAATTTTTTGAACATCAAATGACCCGGGCACCCCATAGACCCAAATCTAAATGCTTTTGACATTAGCGCAAGATTTTAAAAATCCAATTCCTCCCAAGAAACGTTTTAAAAAAAAATTATTAGATTTAAGAAGTGAAGGCATATAAAATTACTTATTAAACCCAAAAAAACTAAAAACCAATAGGATAGTTATGCGGGAAAACATTTAAACCTTTTTAAAATTTTTCGAAAAGGGGCTTTTTTTAAAAAACCAAAAAACACTTTAATAAAAAGAAAAGTTTTAAAATAAGGTTTTCTTTATCCAAAACTTTTTAAAATGTTTAGCAGAAAACATTAGAATTGACTGTTTTTAAGTGTAAGCCTCCAATTTTGATTTTATCCCGACCTAAGCCCGGGGACCGACGGTTTAAAGCGTATGGGTAAAATTTGGGTAGGGATAAATTTGGAAAACCATAGTTATTGGAAAATTTAAGTTTTAGCCAACACTTCTATATTGAAAACATAAAATTTGATTTTATACAAAAATTTATAAAAAAATTTAAAAAACAAATTAATTAAAAACTTTAAAAATAGGGGGCTATTGCTATGAACTTTTAAAATACAAATATTTTAATTTAATAATAAATATTAATAAAAAAAACAAAATACTCACAATTTTTTAAATTGTGGGAAACACATATTAGGCCATTTGAAAAGCGAAGTAAGCTTCGACAATCTCATAAAATTCTGTGTAAAAATTTTGTATTTGTAAGGTTAAATAATTTTTTTAAAAAAAAAATAAAATTGACACTAAACATATTGTGTTCCATAAAAAAAAAATTAAAAATTTCCCAAATTTTTTACAAATGATTAGAAAACCCAAAGTTCATTGCTGCATTCAAGATTAGTACCACCCTACCTAAGTTCTATCCGCCCCAAAATCACAACCTACATCTAAATTTAGCTAACTTAAACCAGTCCCCCTCATTTCCCCTTTTCCTACTTGGCAGTCAATCCAGCCACCTCATTTCAGTTATTTCCCCATCCTTCTTAAAAAATTATATACAATTTTTATATAAAAAGTTTTTTTATAGGTACATATTAAAGTGTTAAAAATCCCGTCAAGAAAAGTTGAATAAAAATAAACAAATGTTTTTTTAAAAGTTGAGATAGTTAAAAAATAAAATTTTTTTTTGGGTTTTTTTATTAACAGGGTTTAAATTTAAAAAAATTTCAAAAAAATTCCACAATGTTCACTGTTAATGGGGGATAATAGAAGAATGTAACATGGGATTTAAAAAATTTATTTTTTTTTAAATTAATTTTATTTTTTTAATCGGACTTTCAAAAAAAAAATATTATATCAGCACCGAGGAATTGTAAAGAAACTAGAGCGGAAGAGCCATCATCTTGCCTGGAGGTAAAAAAACCCTCCCTCAAGGGGTTTTCCATGCTTTTAAAAAAATGGTAAATTTTTTTAATCGGCACGAGTACGAGTCACTGGGTACTATCTTTTCGTACAGCATTTTTTATCGTTGTTGTTGTTGTTGTTGTGTATCGAGTGGAATCAAAAACCCTTTTTACTTTTTATCAAATTTTTCGAAAAAGTAAATTTCACGGGGGGGGAAATCCCTCATATATTATAATAAAGTGAATATATATATTTATATATAATATAAAAAATTATATAAAAATTTAAATAAAAACATACACTCCGCGAGAAGAGTTTTGCTGTGGAATTACAAACCACCAATAGGAGTGTAAAAAAAAAATAAACGTTTACTTCGCGTTATGCAGGAAAAAAGAAAAAATTTAAATAAATATCCGTACAAAATACAGTAATTGGACGTCAGGCATAATTTTTCGCGCCGGGTCACGGCATGTTCAATACATCGCGTACCCATCATACCGTATTTCGCTGCACACCAAAAAATTGATACTCAAGGGTTTTAAATTTAAAAGGTTTTCTGTTGCGTGCCCCATAGTGCCACAAACTAATAGGACTAATTGCCAAAAAAAAACCCCCACGTACAGTTTCAGTAATAAAAAACCCAAGAGAGCTTTAAAAAAACAGATGGAACTACAAAAATAACGGATTACTAATTTATTTGTGAATTTGAGAGGGTAAACTTAAGCTTTCAAGTTAACCCTTTTCAAGAATTAAAAGGACGAAGACTTCTCGCTGATTTAAACAATGTTTTTAAAACCCCCTCCCCCCCCTTATTTATTTTATTAAAAATTGGGGTTTCCTAAAAATACAAAAAATTTTCTCCTCAAAGTAAAAATTTTCTATCTTAACCCCAAAACCCCAATGGTATGACTTCATACGAGTCACTTATATATAAATATTAAATATATATAATATTTATATACATTATATATATAATATATATAAATATTAAATATATACTTATATATATTATATATATATTAAATATATATGTATATATATTAAATGTATATCTACTACTCTCTAAAGAGTCTGGTAGAGTGGGAACTCCTTCTGGCAGACCTGGAAAACACAGGTAATGTTGTATTAAGAAAATAGTGGCGACCCTGAACATTCTACAATTTCCACAACATACAACTGTCCCAACTACTGCATGGATGCAAATATTTTAAATGCAGTTAGATTCTCTCTGAAAAATATATTAGCACAATGAAAATTAATGGATGGTCGACTACCAATGAGAATCAACGAGACGTTAAGAATAGATAGCGGAACAATACAAGGCTTGGGTTTGGTTTTGAAAAGTTTTTATTTGGGAATGGGGATGGGAGGGATTTAATTAAATATTTACACACACAGAATTTGACTGATTGGGTTAGTCCCAATTTATTAATTTTACATGTACGATTTGCTTAAATAACAAACCAAATAATAGCACATAATTTGAAATTAATTCCATTTCGAACTCAGCATTGGCATATGTAATTTATTTAGATGAAACGAGATCGTTATTGCCAGAACTATTTGGAGTGAATACTTAATAACTCAATTAAATTTAGAAATTTTAATCTAAAACAAATTGCTTGAAATGCATCATTACTTCAAACAATTCTCTGAATGTGAACATTTAAATATTACTTTATTTATTTGAAAATTGAAAAATGACACCTGGGAATGGGAATCGAACCCAGGACCTTTGGTTAAGTACGGGTTGTATTCCCGTGTCCAGGTGTCATTTTTTCCATTTTCAAAATATGATATCTAGATGGAGAATTCCTAACTAAAAAGCATAAATTATAGCTTCGGCTATTTGATTCTTACTTATATAAGTTAGCGTAAGTTTCATTCAACTATCATATTTATTGAGATAGTCCTAAAATTGAAAATAGTTGAATAAAAAAAATGGGTATATAATACGCTTTTAACAAACTATGGATAAATTACTCTGCCAATTTAGTTGAAAGAATTATCCGTCCAAATTTATCACACTTATAAGAACAGCTACCCACTGCGATGCTATCACAGTAGACTTGACTGCCGATAGCAGGGGAGATCGGGGTTTGAATCTCTGTTGGTGCACTAAGGGTGTTTTTTTCACTCTACCTCGATGCAAATGTGGATACACTTCTTATGAATATAAACGTTCTAGTCCCTGAGAAACCATTAGCCTAATTAGTACATAAGCGTATAACCTAAACTGATTGTAAGACGCGATGCTAATAAAATAATAATAATATAATATCATCGCGGTAAATCTGGACGACTAATGTTTTTTTAACTAGAATTGGCATAGTATTTTATCCAAGAGTTTGTTGAATAGCTTAGTTGCCATTATTTTAAGTAACATATTTATACATGGTAATTAAATACAATAGTTATAATTGTATTTAATTTCCGTGTTTAAATGGGTTATTTAAAAACTCTTGAAGAAGCCACTAACCCAAGTTCGACTGTGTTGTGACTGTGGCAACTCCTCTAATGACTATTTCATAGCAATTGTAGCTGTTCTTTGCAATAAGGCTAACTATTTTAATCGCACGCTAAGAATAGACCATTTTTAATAAAAGGTACAGTATATAATAGCATATTTTCTCAATAAACTCGTAGAGTTTAAATTTGAATGACGGAGTTACTATGCTGTGAAATGATGGGTGACGTCAAGCCAAAGAGTATCAAGTAACGCCAGTGAAAAAGTTTACCAAGTACGAGTATATATATCCAACTTTTAATATAATTTCTGTTTTACCAACAAAACTTCCTCCTACTTATGGAAGTCTAACTGCTGATTTATATATTAATTACTTTTTAAAGTATTTGGTTAAAAAATATGAGTGAAGTTGGGAAAGATCAAATCTTCAAGTTGGGTTTGTCAAGTGTTGAACTATATCCGCTAGAGTCAAGACTGTTCGAAACGCTAAGTATGAGGACATCAAACAAAGAGCGAAGGGACTGAGGTTGAAGCTCGCATGGTTTTCACCTTGCCAAACCTATGACGCTAAAGCAGTAGTTCCCAAACCCTGGGTCACGACTCACACGAGGGTCGTAAGGATGTTTAATGAGAGTCGCAAGAAGGGTATCGACTTTTTTTTTCGCAAATTTTATAAAATAAACATTAATTACAAACACTTCATCAACTGAGATATCATGAAGAATTATTGCAATGCTGACAATAGAAACAATGTGGAAACAAACATTTCAAACCTTTCTGCACTGGAATTTCGGATTCATTTCATGAAAATTCCTATTCCGACTCAGAAAGTTTAAAAGGCTCTTCTTAAAATATAGCCTACCTCTGTGAACAAGAATTTTCAGGTCTTGTAACGATAAAGATCCTCAAAAACAGGGCCCGATCTTGGGGGTAGAGAGGATGGGTCAAGTGGGCTGTGTGGCAAAAGAATCTTCGTGACGCAGAAAAAAAGAAAAGGATTTTAGATGTTTGTTTTATAGAAAATAAATGACGGTAAGAAAATACTCAAAAGAAGGAGAACAAACATGTTTTTTTTTCCCGTGAAAAGATGGAAAAGTAAATGAGGGAAATACTATCGA
>JBCFYV010010031.1:0-21574 GCA_039000515.1 Timema cristinae
TGGGGGTAAGGGGGGGGGAAAAAAACCCCCTAAGGAAAAACCCCGCTTTAGTTTTCACCCATTAAAGATTTTTACCTGTTTCCCCCCCCATTGGCCCTGTTTTTAGGTCCACTTTGCCAGTGGGGGCGCCTTAAGCCCCTGTGGCCCCCAAACCCAAAACGGTTTTTTGGGAAACGAAATAAAACCATTAATTTTTTTTTTCCATGTAAACACCTTCAAAATGTTCAGGTTTGCCCCTTTTTTTAAAAAAATTTTAAAAATTTTTTTAAAAATTGAATCAAAATTTGCTTAAAAAAATTTAAAAAACCCCGAATTTTTCCCCCACTTTTGGAAAAATAAGGTAAAAAAAACCCCACAAAACCCGTTTTTTCCCTTTTTTTTTTTTGAGGTAAATTTTAAAAAGTGAAAAGTTCCCCTGGAAAAACCCACCCCCTTTTAATCCCAAAACATAAATTTCTAATTTAGCAAGAAATGAAAGGGGGTTTTTTCCAAGTTTTTTTCCCAAAAAAGGGTTTTTTTTTTTAAATCCTTTTTAAATTTTTTTTTTTTTACCAAAACCAAAATCAACATCCCCCTTTAGAAAAGGGAAAAAAATTTTGGGAACAGAATTTTTTTTTTTCCCTCAAGGAAAAATTTTGTCCCCCCCCGGGTTGGGGGTTTTTAACCCACAAAAAATCGGTCCCCCCGGGGGCCAGCACTTCAACCCCCAAAAACACAAAAAATCGAGCCCCAAAAAACCCGTTTTTTTTTTTTAAGTTAGGGTTTTTTGGGGGTTTTTCAAGTTCACGGCCCCAATTTATACTGGGGGCCCCGGGTTTTAATTTTTTCCCAACAAGTTCCCCCCCCCCCCTTTTTGAAAGGTTTTTTGCTCTTTACCCCTGAAAATTTACACCTTGGGGTTGAAAAAGTAAACGGTCGGGGCCCCCCTATCCAATCCCTGGGTTCATCAAGCAACTTGAGGCTTTCCCTAAAAACGTCCCCCCCGCAAAGCTTTTCAAAAAAAAAACAAAAAAAACCCCCCCATGTACACTTGCAGTAGAGTAACCCCCGGTTTTTTTCCCACAACCCCAAAAAAATAACAAACCCCCCAATTTCACCCAAAACATACACTTTGGGGGGACCCACGAAAAACAAAAATCAAAGAAAAAGACCCCGGTTACCTTTAAAAAATCCGCCTTTTTGGGTGACAAAATAATTCCCTTTAGCGTAAGGGTGTGGGGGTTCATGGCAGCCCTCCCATGGTAATTTTAAAACGCCTTTTTTCGGGGGGTTCCCCCCCCAGGGGGTCCCCAAAGTGCTGCGCCCAGGTAATAGTACGCCCAAAGGGGGGCAGAACCCCCCCCCTTCCCTCCCCCTAATTGACAAACAAAAAGCACCCCCCAAAATCCCCCCCTTCCCCGGGGGACCCCCATAAAAACCATTTAATAATTTGTCCCCCCAAAAAATATTTTTTTACCTTTTTTTTTACTGAATCTTTTCCCCCACTTTTTTTTTTCAGCGCTCCCTTAAATTATTGAAAAAAACTAAAACTCTTGAATTTACCATTTTTCTCGGGGATCCTTTTGTAAAGGGATCTTATTCCCCACAAAGAGTGGGGGGAACTCCTTTGTGAATCCCCTTGTCTTAGAAAACCTGTCCCCCCCCCCAAACCCTTTTTGTAAATTTTCCCCCCCTGCAGGACCCCAAGGGATAATTTTTAAAAATTAAAACACACATAATGGGGGGAAAATATTTTTTTTTTATAAACCTACATCATAAAAAAAAAAAAAATTTTATCCCAAAAATTTTAATAAAATTTTGGGTTTTGGGGTTAAAAGCCCCTTTTCCCAAATGAAAAAATTGAAAAATTTTTTGAAAAAAAGGCCCTTTTTTTTTCCCCTACCAAAAATCCCATTGTAAATAGGAAAATTTTGGGGAAAAAAAGAACCCTTTTTTAGAGAGTAAAATTCCCCACCCGGGAAAAAGGAGATATTTTATATTTTTTACTGAGACCATCACTGGGTTTTTTCCACCATAAATAAAACCCCCACCCAACCGGCCCCTGGAAAAGGCCCCCGTCGTAGCTTTCAATTTCCTTATAATCTAACTTTTGAAAATAAAGCAAAGCACACATCCCCCGTCCCCCCCCCCCCGTTTTTAATTCATCCCTTGTAAAAAAGGGGTTTAAAAACCCCCAAAAAATTTTTTAACCAAAAAATAAATTTTCGAAAAGCGGAATCAACCGGGGGGCAAAAAAGGGTTAAATGCCAAAAAATGCTACCAAAAGATTAAGGTTTTTTTTGGATTAAATTTTTTGGGGGGGTGGGAAAGGATTTAAAATTAGGGGGGGAGGCCCCCAAAAAACCCCCCCCTTTTTAAGTCCCAAATCAAAAAATTGGGAAAATTTTTCCCTATTGTTTTTTAAAATTTTTTTTTAATCAAAACTTTTTTTAAATTTGCCCCTTTAACTTTTAAAATAAAAAATTATAAATTTTTTTCAAAATGCCTATAAAAAGAAAACCTTAATCAACAATTTTTTTACCTAAAATTTATAAATTTTAATTTGCCCCTTAAAAAAGAAATAATTTTATTTTAAATTTTTTTTTTTCATGGGGGCGTTTTAATGGTGGGGTTTCCATTTTTTATATTGGGAAAAACCCCCCCCCTCCCTAACCCCGTTTTTAGTTGTAAAAAATTTTTTTAACTAATTAAAACCCCAAAAGTGTTTTTTTAAAAAGTCGATTTGAAAAATTTTAAAAAAGGTGTCCCACATTTTGCGTGAGACCACGCAAACCCCCCGAAAAACCGGGGGAAAAAATTTGGTTTTTTTTAAAAATATCATAAAACCAAAAAAATTTTTCATAAAATTTGGGTTTTTACTTGACATTTTTTTTTTTTAAACCCCAGAAACAAATGGAAGCCCTTCCCACAGCCCCCCCTTTTCCCACTCCCCCCACTGGGGAACCTTGGGCAAATTTTTGAGGGGGGAAAATCCCCCCCCCCCCCCCCCGAAAGCTCTAGGGAAAAGTTTTTCCCTGGTTTAAAAGGGTGGGGAAAAAAGGGTCCACTTTTTTCCCAAACAGTGGGAGGACAGCTTTTTTTTGGGGCTTGTTAATTTTTTTCCCCCCTATACAAGGGTTTTTTCCTTTTGGGTTTCCCCCGGAGCAGCCTTTTTTTGTAAAACCCTTTTGCCCCTTCCCTAGCGCTTCACTGCAAAATTTTCAGCCCTTACCTAGGACCCCAAAACAAAAGTTTTTTTTACGTTTTAGACATAAAATGGGGGTTTGGGGGGGTTTTTTCCCCCGCTTTGGACAGAAAACAAATGGGGTTGCCCCCGCCTGGGCTGAAAAAAAACCCCTGGGGGTTCCTGCTGGCAAAGATACACCGTTGGTTTTTTTTTTTGGGCCCCCGGGGGCATAACACGTGGGTTTTGCCCTTGGGGAAAAAGATACACTGTGGTTTTTTCCGCTGGCATGATACCTGTTTTTTGCCTTTTGGACCATAAAAACCCCTTTTTTGCCCCTTGGGGAAATGAAAAAATAACATGTGGTTGGCCCCCCCCCCGGGGCATGAACACCTTTTGGTTTTTTTGGCCCCCCGCCTGGACATAAAACACTGGGGTTTTTTTGCCCCCCGAAAATGAAAAATGGGTTACAAAAGTGTTTGCCTGGCTGGACATGAATACCTTTTTTTTAGCCCTGCCCCGGGCCCCATATACACTGCGTTGCCCTGGCAAAAAAAAGAAAAAACGGTTTTTTTTTTTCCTGCGGGATTTTTTTTTAAAGGGAAATTTTTTGGTCCCCCCCTTTTGGGGGTTTTTTGACCTTTAATAACAAAACAAAAATAAATGGGTTGTTTGGGGAAAAAAGATAAATTTTTTTCAAAATGAAAATAAATTTTTTTGAAATGTGATGTGGGAATCAAATGGAAGAAATTTTAACCAGGCAATGGGGAAAAGAAAACAAAAGGTCCCCCTTTTTCCCCTTTAAAATTAAAATTTAAAAAAAAAAAAAAAAAAACTCCCCATTAGTGGGGCAAATTTTTAAGAAAGCTATACCCACCGAGCCCCCACCCCCATTTTTTTTGGGGAAAAGGTAATGAAAAATTTGGCTTGATTGTTGGGGGCTCATGTTTAATCAATACAACAAAAAACCTTTTTTGGCCCCCTTAAAACTCGTTTTTTTTTTTTTGAAACCGGAGCCACACCCTTTATTCAGTAGCCTTCATGTCCCCCTTTTTTGAAATTTCCCCCCCCCACTTCGTAACCCAACCCAACTACTGAAAAATAGAAAAAACCCCGGAGCCCCCCCCTCCCTAAAAGCCCCCGGAAAAATCTGGGGTCCCTAAAAAAACCACGGGCGGCCCCATTAAAATTTTTTTATTTTATAAATTTTTTTTTTTTACAAACCCAAAACAAATTATAACCTTTTTTTTACCATTTTTCCCAAATGGGTTTTAAAATTGGGGTTTTTTTAAAAATTAGGAAATTTTTGGAAAAGGTTTTATTCAGAAAAGGGTAAAAAACCCAAATTTGGGGGTTTGGGGTGGGGGGGAGAAAAAAAAAAACAAAATTTTTTTTTTAAAAATCCCCCCCAGCAAAAACAACCCCCAAAAATTTTCCCCCCTCATCACTTAACCAAATGCCCCCCCAAAAATAAAAAAGTCCCCCCTTTTAGACCATATGGGCCCCACGAGGCGGGGAAAAAAAATGTTTTTTTTTTTTTTAAAGTAAAACCCTGAAAAAGGCCCCAGAAAACCCCGTTTTTTTTCCTTTTTGTATTTTTTTCCCCCCGAAAACCAAAAAACCCATAGAAAAAAGTAAAATTAGCAAGGTTGCAATTAAACCCCCAAAAAATTTTCCCCCCCCCCCCTTTTCCCATGGATGGGGGATTTTTGGCCCCCCAAATTTGTTCCCCCTGGGCTGATCCCCAATGGTCCCAAAACCTCCCCCCAGCCCTTCCCGGACCCCCTGAAATTTTAAAATTCTGGTTTAAAAACAATTTTTTAATGGGCTCCCTAGTCGTAAAAACTTTTTTTTCTGTTTAACAAGCAGAAAAAAAAAAATAAACATCATTTCCCCTTCACAAAATTTTTTTAGGGTTTTCACTCCATTCATGTTATAGGGAAATTTTTCCGTTTTTTTTTATTTTTAAATTTTCCCTTGTTAATAAAAATAATTATTTTTTTTAATTTTGGCACTTTATGAAACAGACCAATTATAAAAAACACAAAAGAAAAAATTTTCTTGAATCCCCAAAAAACTTAAACTCAGTCCCCCCCCCTAAAACAATTCTGGGCCCCCCCAAGAAACAAGGTTTTTTTTTTTAGGTTTTTTCCCCGCAAAAGGTCCCGAAAAAAATTTTAAAAACATTTGGAAATGTGGCTTTTTAAAACCCTTTTTATGGGGGAAAAAAAAATTAAAAAAATGGGACCCCCGGGTTTTTTTTGGGCCCCCGAAAACCCGGCCCCCCCCTTTAATTTAATTTAAAAAAACCATATACCCCTATGGCCCAGGCCTTTAATTTAAGCCCCATAGGGGGAAAAATTTATGGCTTTTTAAAAAAGAAAAAATAATCCAAAACCCCCAACCACCAAACATAGTGGGGGTTTTTTTAAAAGGAAATTTTTTCTTGGAGTAGGGGTTAAAAACCAAATTTTTTTTGCAAGAAAAAAGGGAAATTTTTTCACATACCTTTTTCCCGGGTTTTTTTTTTTTATATGCCCCAAATCCCCAAAAAAAACCCCGAAAAGGGTTTTTTTTTCTTTCCCCCCTCCAAAAAGTTGTGGGTTACAAATTTTTTTTTTTTGCCCAAAAAAAAAACCTTTAAACCCCCCCGCTGGGGTTTTTTTTTTGGCCCCCCTGAAAAATCCGGGGGCCCCCCAGGAAAGTAACTTTTTTTCCCAAGACAACGAATCCCGCTTCAGATAAAAAATTTTTTTTCCCCCCCAACACATTTTTTTTAGAAACCCGGGTCATATTTAACTAATAGTCCCTTAGTAATTGGGTGAAATTTTTTTTTTAAAATTAACCTTTTTTGTTTTTTAATTGGGAAAAACATTTTTTAAAGATTTCCCCCCAATAAAAATTTGTGCCCCCAAAGGGAGGCCCTATAAAAAATTACCAACGGTGTTTTTTCTGAAAACCCCCCCAAAAAATTTTTAGCCCCCCCCCTCCCAAAATTTTCCCCCCCTGAAAAAGAAATGAAAGGCCATGCCAAACCCCAAACCAGAAAAAGCCCTCTGGGGGGGGGTTTTCCCCCCCCAAAAAAAAAAAAGCTGATTTCCTCGTCCCCAAAAAAAAATTTTAAATAAAAAAAAAAATGGGAAATTTTTGTAAAAAGAAGTAAAGGACCTTTTTTCCCTTTTCAACATTAAAAAGTGCAAAAAAAAAAATAGTTTTTCCCCCTAATGTTCCCCTTTACGAAAAGGGCAAAATAGGCAAATTCCCTTAAAATTTAAATGGGGCTTTTTTAAAAAAAATTGGGGTACCTATTTCCCCAAAACGGGGAAATTTTATTTTTTTATCCAGTCCCCCCCCATTTTCAAACCTACCCCAACTGGGAGAACAGTTTTTTTTTATCCATCCCCCCCCTCCATTACAACCTATTCCCCCCAACTGGGGGACATTTCTAAACCCCCTCCCCCCCCCCATTGCAAACCCCCTTTTTTTTCCCGGTCCATTTTTAATTTTTTTAAACCCCCCCCCTCCCCGCCCATCTAGGTATAACCCAAGGCCCCCTTTTCCCCCCTTGGGTTTTTTTTTTCAGCCCCCCCGTAACCCCCCAAAACACGATTTCCCATATTTCCCCTTCCAAAACCCCGTTGCAAGTCCCCCCGCCCCCCCCCAAAATTTTTTAAAGGGTTAATTTTTTCCCTAACAATTTCCCCCCCGGGGATGATAAAAATATAGGTAATCACCATTTAATTTAACCCTTTCCACTCCCCCCCCTAGCCCCCCCAACTCTTTTTTTGACCCAAAAAATTTTTCTCAAAAAACCCCTAAATTTTTTTTTTTATTTCAATCCTTTAAAAAGAGAGCAGTTTCCAACATTAATGTAACATCTGGAGGTATTACCCTTAACCCTTTTTAGTTTCCCCCATCTTTAAACTGGGAGCAGGGAGAGGGTTTCCCCCCCAAGTATCTGAATGTTTGTCCCCCCTTCTCCCATTTGGGAGCCGCATTGCGTAGCAAAACCTTGATAGCCCTCGTCCCCTACTTTTTTTTCTGACCGTTTTGCAAGAGTCCCCAAAACACGTGCCACAACACCCCTGGGACTTGAGATCGTTTGCGCAGTCCCCCCCCGACGTAAAATACTCGTAGGCCTCCCTTTCCCTTTTTTCTCCCCCAGACAGTTGAGTTGTGGAGCCCCCCTTTAATGGCCAGGGTTTTCCTGAGTTAAAAACATTAACCTTAACATTGTCCCTGGGAATAGGAATAGTAAATCCCCCTTTTAACAGAACAATGTTGCAACCAAAGTCCACGACATCACAAACCTGAAAAATATTAATTTTACAATCCACCTTTTTTCCCCGAAATGGTAAAGCCCTCTTACCTTTTTTTAAAAGGATTACACTAATGACGCTTTCCTTATAAAACTACAACCATAGGGAAAGCAAGGTAGCATCTTACCTTGACTGATTAAACATGAACCCTAATCTTATATAAGCTATAAACCATATGGAACCAAAGCAAGGTTTTCCTTGTTTTTTTTTATAAAAAATTTGGTTTAAAAAAAATTTTCACAAAACAAACAAAGTAAAAAAGATTTAAATATTGCTTATAGGTATTGTAAAATTGTTTGAAGAAACTAAAATATAAATTTTTTAAATTAGTAAAACATAAAAGAACCATAAAATTTGCTTTAAGGCGCTTCCCTAAAAACCAGCAAATTTTTTTCCAATATTAATCCCTTGCACAATTATCTGCTATTAAGGGAGTTTTTCAGAAAAATAATAAAAAAATGTACTCAACTTGACCAATTTCCCAAATTTCCCCCCCCACTTTTTCCCCCCGATTTTTTCCCCCCCCGAAAACATTTTTTTTAATTTAAAAAAATTCCCAACCCCCAAAAAAAAAAATGTCCCCCCCCCCCAACCCCCTTCCAACCCCCCCCCTTTTTTTTTTATTTTAAAATTTTTTTTTTTAAATAAAATTTTTTTTTTTAAATTTTAAAAAAAACATTTTTTTTATTTTTTTTTTTAACCACCCCCCCCCCAACTAAGGGAAATTTAAAAAAAATATTACACACCCAAAAAAAAAAAGGCATTTTTTAAAAAAATCCCCCCCTAATTAACGAAAAATTTTAACGATTTTTTTTTTAAAATTTTTCATACCCAAATTAAAAAAAACAAATTTCCCAATTTTTTTTTTTGTTTAATTTTTTCCAAATTCCCCCCCCCTTAAAATTAAACCATTTTTTTTTTTTTTTCCTGGCCATTAAAATTCCCGGCTTTTTTTTCCCGTTTTTTCCCCTGATTTTTTTTCCGGATGGAAAAAACCCCCTGGGGTTTATAGTAAAAAAATTTTTTTTTTTTCCCCAAAAAAATTTTTTTTTTTTTGCCCCCACAAAAATATTTTTTTAAATTTAAAAAAAATGAAAAGGGTAATAAAAAAAACCCAAAGTTTTTTTTAGGTTTATAAAAAAATTTTTTATTGAAAAAGCCCCCCGTGGGTAAAAGGTCAGAATTCCCCCGGGCTTACAATTTTCCCGAGGGGCCCCAAAAGGGTTTTCCGATCCCGTTTAATTCCCCAAAAAAGTAAAAATGTTAAGCCGGTGAAAATTCCCTTGGGGAAAGAGGTCCCAAAACTCCCCAAAAATAAGGGAATAACCCCCCGAAAAATTAAACAGAAAAGCAGTTTTTAGAAAGAAGAATTAATGGGCCCGAGGGCCCCCCTGGGGGACCCCCAAGAACCCCTGTAAAAAACCCAAAGTTGGGGCCCCAAAAACAATGGTTAACGACCGCGGGCCCCCCCCCGGGTAAAAGCTCCCCCCCAAACTCCCCCCCCCCCCTGGGGGGGTTTTTTTTTTTTTATATATTAAAATGGACAAGTGACCCCAAGACGCTGTTTTTTTAAAAAGAGGGAGCCTAAACCCAAAAAAAACAGAAAAATTTTTCCTTCCACCCCCTGGTTTCCCCCAGTAAAATTGGGGAAATTGGGTAAGGATCTGCTTTCGCAAAAATTTAAAAGCCATTTTTTTTTTACTGCTTTTTTTTTTTCGTACAAATTCTGTAAATAAAAAAAAAAACATTTTTGGTTTTTTAAAAAACCAAAATTTTAAAAATTTTTAAAAAAACCAAAAGAGAAAAAATTTTTTTTAAAACAATATAAAAAAACTTTTTTCTTTTTTTTTTAAAATTTTTTTGGGTTTTTTAATCAAAAACTTTCCCGTAAAATATCCCCCTTTTTGATCAACCTTGAGTTTTTTCAGTTTACCCCCAATTTTTTTTTTTTTAAAAAAAAACCTTTTCCCACCCCCCAATACACCCGAATTCCCCAAACCCGACATCCCTTTGGGGCCCCCCTGGGAAAAACCATTTTAAAAGGGGGGGGGCCTTAAACGTTCAGCCACCAAAAAGTAAAAAACCCCCTTCTGAAAATGATTTTAAAGAAGCTTTTTTTTCTACATCTTTTTATGGTTTTCCATAATTTAAAAGGGTGAGAATACATTAACCCCCCCCCTAATAAAAATATCACACACTGAGGACTAAAAACCTCATTCAAAGCTGAGCTCCCGGAGTTGGTACAAACCAAAACCTCAACCCCCCTCAAAAAGATTCAAATTCTCCTTCCCCAAATGGCTAATGAACCCCAATATATTAAATTTTGTTAGGCCTAATAAAAAAATTGACTGCAGTAAAAATACCTAGTACCCAATTACTGCATGGGATGCTTCTTTTGCACTGGAAAAATATATTTTTTAAATAAATTTGTTCCAATCAGTTGAACTGGGCCGGTCTAAGGGGTAAGGTTTTAAAAACTTCTGTGGGTGGGGGTCCAAATTTCAATCCTCGGGTCCCCCCCGCCAAGAAATTTTTTAAACTGAATTGCCAAACCTTTCCTTCCACTTCCTTTAAAAAAACGTGTATTAAATCACACAACTTTGTGGAAAAATGCCCCAGGCCTCCAAATGTGGTTTTTGGAAACCCCACATAAACTGTAATTTTTTTTTTTTATTTTTGAAGCCAGATTAGTACATTTTTACAGACTCAGATAGACCCCCCACCCCAAAAAATTGCTTTTTCCCGGGTCTGGGACTCCAAAAACTCCCAACTTCCAAATCTACAGCCCTGGTTTCAAAGTACGAAAAGGAAAAAAGAAAAGGAAAAAAAATTAAATTGGAAAATCTCAAAAGCATTTTCCCCAAATAAAATATGAACCAGTTTATGGCCCCAAAAAAAAGTTTGCCAATTGGGTTGACTTTGTTAAGTAAAATAGGTGGGAACAGTGTTAAAAAATTTTGCAAAATTTGAATGATTTTTTTGTTACAAATTCCCTTTTTTATTTTTTTGCTCCCAACCAACTGAGTTTAAAAAAACGCTGGACCCACGTGCCCCTCGAAAAACTCTGTGGAGAACATTGGCTCAATAAAATATAATAACTAAAAAACCCCCCCTCTAAGAATAATCACTTTCAGCAACATAATGTTATTCCTGCAATTGTAAATGTTAAAGAGAAACAGATATCGTAAAAAAGAAAAATTTTAGTTCCCCCCCCCCAACAAAAAAAATAATTTTCAGAGCCCCCCTAATGTGGCCCCTAACAAAAAGGGGGGAAGTTTAAAAAACTAGCCCCTTATTTTTAAAATATCAAAAGGGTCCCTAAACCAAAGATCGAGGAAATCCTAACAAAAACAAAACAGGAAGGAAAGTTTATATGGTTTGTTTTTTTTTTTTTGCATCGTGACCTATCCCCTACCTGTTTCAGGTTTTTTTTAAGCCATAATTTTATTTTTTTACATTTAAAGATTAAAGGGTGAAGGGAAGGGTTTTTTTAAAATTAGAGGTAAGTTTTTTAAAATTTTCAAATTTCCAAAATAAAGGGGAAAAAATTTTTAAAAAAAAAAATTTTTTGGAAAAAAATTTCCCCCCCCAAAAGTTAAAAAACCCCAAACCCCAAGGGTTTCCCCAAAAATCGACCCCCCCTTTTTTGTTCCCCCCCCAGTACCCCCCAAAACCCGAAAAACATAAAAAAAACCCCTTTTTGACCCCCCCCCCCCCCAACCCAAGGGGGGTTTTTTAAAAAATTTTTAATTTTTTAAAAAAAAATCATTTTTTGGGTATGGTTTGGGGGGGGGGGTTTATACCCAAACCCCCCAAAAAATGTACAAAAATTTTTTTCCCCTTAAATTTTTAAAACCCAAACACAACCATGGAACCCGGAATTTTAACAAACCCCCCTGAAACCCCAAACCCCTTTGGGGTTTAATTTTTAAAAAGCCCCTAAAAGGGGAATTTAAAGCAAAAGGGAAAAACCCTTTTTTCCCCCAAAGTTTTTTTCCCCGAGAAAAAAAAAAAATGGGGGAAAAAATACCAAAGGGGGGGGATAAAAAAGTAAAAACCCAAAGCAAAGAATTTTTTTTATTGTTTTTTAAAAACCCACAAAAAAGGAAAAAAAAGAAAAAAAAATAACCAAAACCCAAATTTAAATTTTTTTTTATCGTTTCCCCATTAAAAGGGTTTGGGCCCCTTGGTTTTTGGCCTGTTTTTCAACAAAAAACCCCAAACAAAAAACCAAAAAAAAACATGTTAATTTTATTGGTTTTTTTTTTAGCCACTCCCCCAATTTTAAATTTAAATTTTTTTTGGCCCCCAAATTAACCTTTTTAAATTAAAGGCCCCCCCCCCGGGTTTTTTTAGAAAAAAGTTATCGAGAAAAACCCCTAAAACTAAAAGAATTTTTAAATTTTTTAATTAAATTTTTAAAAAAAATTTTGGGCCCCAAAATTTAAAAAAATTTGTTGGGAAAATTTAAAAACAATTTTCCCCCCCAGAAAAAGGTTTTTAAAAGGAAAAGGGGTTTTTTTTTCCCAAACCCCAAAAAAAATCCCCCGTTTTCCGGGAACCCCCGGGGGAAAAAGGGAAAAAACCGGACCCCCCCGCCCAAAAAGTTTTCCCCCCAAAAGAACCTTTTTAAACCCCCCAAAAACCCCCCCCAAGGGGGGCCCCCCCCCCCAAAAGAATTTTTAAAAACCTTTTACCAAAAACCCTTTGGGGCCTGTAAAAACCAAAAACCTAAAAAAAACCATATTTTTAAAAAAAAAATTAAAAGGGAAACCAAAAAATCCTAAAAGGGTGGAAAAGGGAAAAAAAAGGGATTTTTTGTTCCCCAAAAGTTTTTTAAAAATTATAAAATTTGCCCAAACCCAAAAAAAAAAAAAACTTTTCCCCCTGCCCAAAATCCAAAAATTAAAATATTTGGTTTTTAAATTTGGGGTGGGGGGATAATTTGTTTTTTAAAGGGTAAAACATGCCCTTTTTTTTTTTTAATGAATAAAATAAATAAAAAAATGTTTTTTTTTTTTTTTTAGTAAAACCCAAAAAAAGTGAAAAAACAAAAAATTTTAATTTTTAAAAAATTTTCCCCCCAAAGAAATGGCTTATTTTTTTACTTCCAAGGGGAAAGCCCCCTTTGGGGAAAAAACTTTCCAAGTTTGTTTCCCCCAAAAAATTTAAAAATTTGGCCCAACCTTTTTTTTTTTTGGGTTTTCCCCCCTGGGACAAGGGCCCCAAAAGAGGAAAGAAAAAACCCAACCCTTTAAAAAACCAAAAATTTCCCAAAAGTTTAAACCCAAGGTTTAAAGGGGAACCCCTTTTAAAAAAGGGGCTAAACCATAAACCCCCTTAAATGGAAAAATTAAAAAAAAAAAAAAAAAAAGTGGGCCCCCCCCCCCTAAATCAAGGGGCCCCCCAAAAAAAACCCCCAAAAAAAAATTTTTTTTAAAAAATTTTAAAAAAAAATGTATTCCCCCCCCCTAAACCCCAAACCCAAAACCCCTTTTTTTTTTTTTAGGTTTTCCCCCCTGTAAAAAAACTCCCCCCAAACCCTTTAAAAAAACCCAAAAATTAAAAATAGGGGTTTTGGGGAAAAAACAGGAAAATTCCCCCCTTTTAAAATTTTAAAATTTCCTTTTTATTTTAAAAAATAAAACCCCTTAAATTTTAAATAAATTTTTAAAAAATGATTTAAATAAAAATTTTTTTTTCATGAAACAGGTTTTGAAAAATTTTCCCCCCCCCCCCCTTTTTGATTTTTAAAAACAAAAGAAGGAAAAATTTTAAAAAAACTATGCCCCGAAAAGGGGGTTGGGAAAAAAAGGGGGGGGGCCCGGGTTAAAAACCAAAAATTGGGGCCTTTTTAAAACTCCCAAAATTTTAAATTTAAAACCCCCCCCTTTTTTCCCAAATTTTCCCCTTAAAATAAAGCTATTTTTTTTTCCCTTTTTTTGGGGGCCCCAAGGGGGGTTTTCCTTTTTGGGCCCCTTTTTTGAACCCTTTCCCCCCGGGAAAAATTTTCCCCCCAATATAATTTTTTTCCCCCTTCCCCCAAAAACCCCCTGGGGTTCCCCCCCCCCCAAACCAAAGGGGTTGGGGGCCCCCCCCCGATTCCAAAGGGGAAACTTAAAAAAGGGGCCCCCGGAGACCGAAACCCCCCCCGGGAAAAAAAGAAAAAATGCCCCCGGGATTATAAATTTTGGGGATCAAAAAAGTCCCCCCTAGTCCCCCCCCCCCCTTTTTTTTGCAAAAACCTTTTTTTTTTTAATGTTTCCCCCCAAAAGGGGTTTTTTTTTTTTTTCCTATGGAAAAAGTTATCAAAAAAAATAGTAAAAATTTTAAAACCCCATTTTTTCCCCCCAAACAACGTCCCCCCTAAAAAAATATCCAATTTTTTTTGCCCCAACCCAACCCCCCGGCCAAAATTAAAAAAAATTTAAAAAAAAAAATATCCCCACAAACCCCTAAAAAATAATTTTTTTTTGGGGAAAAATTTTTTTTTATTTTCCCGGAAAAGTTTTGGGTTTTTTTTCGGACCCCCCCCCTTTAAAAAAAATTTATTAAAAAATTTTTTTTTTTTTAAAAAAAGGTTTTTCCCAAATTTCCCCAATTTTTTTTATTTTTCCCCTTTTTTAAAAATTAAATTTTTTAAAACATTTTTTTTTTAAACCCCAAACCCCCCCTTTTAAAAAAAAAAGTGGTTTTTAAGGGAAAATCCCCTTTCCCCCCCCTTTTTTAATTCCCCCTTTTGGGGAATTTAACTTTGAACTAATTTAGGTTTTAAATTTTTTTTTTTAATTTTGGGGGGGACGGGTTTTTTAAATTTTTTTTAAATAGAAAAAATGGGATCCCAAAAATTTTTTTTTGGGGAAAAAAAAGTAAAAAAAAAAAAATTTTTGGGAAAAAAAAACCCTCAAAAAACCCCAAAAAACCCCGCCCAAAATTTTCCCCCAAAACCCCTTTTTTTTTAGTTTTAATCCCCCCCCCTCCCTCCCCTATTTCCCCCCCCGGGGCCCCCCCCAAAATTCCCAAATGGGAAAAGGGAAAAATTTGATTTTTGGGGGGCCTAAAAAAAAGCCCGGAAAATTTTTTTTCCCCCCCAAAAATTTTTTTACTTTTTTTTTTATTTTAAAAATTTTTTTACACAATTAACAGAAGAAATTTTTAAAAAAATAATGCAAAATTTTTTTTTAAAAAATGGGTGGAAGGGAAAATTTTTTAAATTTTTTTTTAATTTCCCTTTTTTGGTTTTTTTTAAACTGTAGGAGAAAAGGTTTTTTTGGGGGCCCCCCAAATATAGGGAAAAAAAGTGGGTTTCCCCTATTTTTTTGGTCCCCCAAGTCATCCCCCCCCCTTTAAGTCCAAGTTCCCCCCACAAAATTTTTTCCCCAAGCGTAATGGAACAATTTTTTTTTTTTCAACCCCCCGTGGGTTCCCCCCCCCCCCTTTTTAAATATTGGTTTTTTCCTTTTTACCATATTTTTTTTTTGGTGCCTGGTGGGGGGTTTGTCCCCCATTTTTTCATTTTCCCCCCACAAAAATTTTTGTCCCAGGCTTCTAAGGGGAAAAGTTGCAAAATGGGTTTTCCCCCCCCTTTTTTAAAAAAAATTTTTCCGCATTTTTCTTTTGTTGTTAACAAAAGGAAAAAACAAAGTTTTTTTCCCAAAGGTCCCCTCCCTTTTTCCCCCCAGAGAATACCAACTTTTCTTTTAAAATTGGTGGGGCCCCCAACTTAAAAAAATCTTAATATTTTTTTAAAGCTTCTTTCGCTTTTCCATGGCAAGCAGAAAAGCCGATTTTTTTTTCCCCTTTTTTTTTTTTAAAAAATTTTTTTTTTTTTTAACCCCCCCCAAAAATTTTTTTTTTGTTGTTTGTTCCCCCGTTGAGGATGCCCCCCCCAAACAGATATGCTAAAATTGAGTTTTTTTAATAACCAAAAATAATCTGCCCCCCCGGATTGTTTGAGTGGGAAAATTTTTTTTAATGAAATTATCCCAATTGGGGGTGATTTTTTTGGATTTTTTAATACCTCTTCAAACTATGGGGAAAAACCCAATTGTCCGATAATCCCCCAAATGAATTAAAAAACCTCCTCTAAGATAAATTTCCCACTTTCCAGCAAACATAATTTAAATTGCGCTGCAATTGTTAGGAAATCAAAGAGTAGAAAAATTTTTAAATGTTGGGAAATAATTTTAAAGAATTTTATTAATGACGTTAAATTTAAAGTTTTACGACTGAAAAATACATTAAACAAAGGCCAAAAAAAAATTCATTTTTTAATTTAAAAAAAATTTTTTTCACCCCCCAAAAAAAAAATATTTTAGAAAAAAATAGAAACCATAGTTAAATAATTATTTTTGAAATTAAAATAAGAAATCCCACTGGTGGGATTGTTCAATGTTGTTTTACTAAATTCTCTAAGACCGTGAAATGAAAATTTCCCAAAAGAAATAATTAACCCTATCAAGTCTAAGACTAACCTATAAAAAAATGAAAAACCAGAAATGTTTTTTAAAACTAGGGTCCGTAAAATCAAAAAAATATTGTCCCCCCGAAAGGAAGGCGCCGTAATGTAAATAAAATTTATGAATTGTCCACAAAAAAGCCCCAAAGTCATTTAAACCAAAAGGGGAAAAAATTTTTTAAAAATTTTAAAATAACTGAGGAACCCCCAAAAAAAAATCCCCATAAGAACTTAATAATTTGTTTTGCCAAATTGAAAAAAAAATAATCAAATTTTAAATTTTTTTTAAAAATTTATAAAATAAAATTTTATAAGTTTTTTTATTTTTTATTTTTCTTCAGAAAATTTGATAAAGTGGAAAAAAGGGAAAAAAGAGCGATGAATAGTGGGGAGTATTTGTACCCTTTACAAAGATTGGGTTTTTACAACAAAAAGATATCCAAAACCAGGGGTTTAACAAGTAAAAACTTTTTTTTACTGGGGTGTATTTTTTATTTTTGAATACAATTTTTTTGCAATTAAAAATTAAATATAATCAAATACGAAAAACCCATCAGGTAAGGGGGGAGGCCTCAAACTCTAGGAGGAATACATCCATAAAACCGAATTTTAATATAAGATCCTGTGTTACGTAACACTTTTTTTTTTATTTTTTTTTTTTCACGATAGGTTTTTTTTTTAACTGGGAAACAGTTTTCAAAAAATCAAATGTTTTTAGGTTTTTTTGGGTTTTGCCCAACACCTTGTAAAAAAGAATCACAGTTTTTTTATTTGTTATAAATGTAAAAAATCTTTTAACTACCTGGTTATTATATACAATTTTTTAAAAAAAACGTAAAACTTAAGTTTTAACTCATACTATTTTCAATTTTTTTTTTTAAATAATTTTTATTTCTATCCAACCCCCGAAAAACAATTATTTTAACATAGTTAACAAAACTATTTTATTTTTTCTTTTTTTGGAAAACGTTACTGATTTTTTTTGTTAAATATAATGGGCACACATCAATAAATTTTTTTTAATACAGGCAAATCGTATTTAACTTGGAAAAAGAAAAATAGCCCCCCCCATTTTTTTTTTACATACAATAAATGAACTTTAATGATTATTTTATCTTTATTTTTTGAAATATTTTTTAACTGAAAATAAAATTTTTTTTTTCCATCAACTGTGTTGTCCCCTGCATAATTGTAAAAAAACTTGTTTTTACCGTTTATGTTTCAATCTTATGATTTTTTTTAAGATTCGTCAGTGGCCATTTTGGAAGCTATGCCCCCCCTTTTTATGTTTGTTTTTTTTTTGTGAAGTGGGTGGTTTAATAATTTTTTTTTTAAGGGGAAAAAAAACTAAACGGTGGGTTGTCCCCGAAATTCCAAATAACTTTTTATAAATAAAAAATTGGGCCCCCTAAATTATTTGTTTTTTGTTTAACTATCACAATAATTTTTAAACCACCCCTGTTTTTTTCATTACAGCCCCTAAAAAAGTGATAGATGTTCAGCTGTTGGCCGGTAAGTGAATTTTTATTAGGGATTACTTTTCTAGTTAACATTTAGAAGCTGTCATCCGGGTAAACTTAAAGCTCGTAAAAATGACTTAATAGTAAGGATTTGCGGAGTGGGGTTTTTTTTTGAATTTTTTTTTAAAACTTTTCCTTGAAGTCACTCTCCTGATTTGATAAACAAAATACGTGTCCGTAAGCCCGTGTTGTCCCAGGGTTTTTTTTTATTTTTCCTCTTCCAAGATAGAAAACACCTGTTTTAATTCCTTGTGAGCTGCCAAAAATTTTTCCCCAAATTTTTTCATTTTGAAAAAAATTGGAAAATTTTTTTTTTTGCGAATTTGAGTAAAGGGTAAAAAGTTAAACAAACACCAAGCTTTACTTAACTAAATTTTTAGCAAATACCCCAATTTTTTAAATATTCTATTTCTCAATAAATTTATGAATGTAACCGGTGTAATGAATGACGAGGAATCCCGTGCATGCCCTACTGGAGCACTTGGCTATCACACGGCTGTATGATGGAAAATCCTGATTATTTTGTGATTCTGTTAAAAATCAGTAAAAAAAAATAATATTTGTACACGTTTTTTATTTGTTTTTTTTTTTTTTTTTCACTTTAAGTTTTTTTTTAAAAGATTTTATTTAAAATTATACAGTTTTTATTTTATTTTAACGACCCTAAAAAAACGGAGGAAACCCAGAGCTTAGAGCTTGCTCAGAAAAAATGAAAAAAGAGATTGCTAAAAAAGCCTATGAGTTTTTTTTTATTAAATTTTTTTTTTGTTTCCCTCGCCAAAGTTTTGCCCCCAAACCCCTATTGTAAAATAGACTTTTACCCCTTTTCCTTCTTGGGGGAACCCATTTTGGTCCCCCTCATGTTTTAAAAAACCAACTAATAGAAGAAACTCTTGGCAACCTGAAAAGGTTCAAAGGCCCAGCCTTTTTCCATTTGGGTAAAAAAAGGCAGCCAACTCCCAATCACCCAATTTTCAAAAGAACCCAAGGATTTTTTTTTTTTTTTAAAAATAAAATTTAAAGATTTTAAAACGTTAAATTTTAAAATCCAATTTTTTACTTTTCGGAGAAAAACGCCTGGTCATCCAGAATTATAAGTTTTAAAAAGGAAAATTTTAACCCTAAAATTTCTTTTTAAAGAAAAAATACACTGCATTTCCAAAGATTTTTTGAATAAATTGAGAGGGGGCCCTAAAAAAAGTATCAAATTACATAATGTAATCTTTTACAAAAGTTTTTATAATAAAAGGAATAAGGCGGGAAAAAGCGGGTGTTGGCACATCGGGAAAGGTTTCAACGGGCCCCATTTAGAGTTCCCCCTGATTGGGCTACATTGTGGGGCGTTTTTAATGCAAAGTAGGTTATAGTGAATGGCCCCTTTAAGAGGAACCCAATAGTGTTGGTCCCCCCCAAGCACACTAAATTGCTCCACCCCCTTTTTTAAACCTACGGTTTGGATGCAATCAATCCCCCCCCATGTGAACCCAAAAAGCCAAACCTATTTTAGTTCAAGTTTTTTTTGGGAAAAAGGCCCCCCCGCATCCTTGGGGTTCGTTCCAAATATTCCCCCCCCCTGGTCCCTTACACATAAAATAATGAAGAGAGTAAAAAAAAATTGTCCCACCTAAATTCCTCAAGAAAAAGGTTTTACAGATCCTACTAATAATGTTTGTATAAAACGAAAACTTTTAAAACTTCAAACCCGAAAAATTAAAAACTCAACTAAAATCAAAACCCAATTTGGTGTTTAAAAGAAAATTAATAATCTTTTGAATCACTAAAGGAAGAATTTTATATTTAAAAAAAAAAAGCAATGAATACATTTTCCAAATCCCCTGCAAAAACGATTAAATTTTTGAATTTAGTAAAAATGATAATTTTCAAACTTTAAGTATAAATAATACCAAAGTGGGCTGGTTTTTTAAAAACAATTTTTATTCCCCAAGAAACAATAAGCTTGAATAAATTTTTTTTTAACAGGTCCCGTGTATAATCCAATTTTAAGACTAGAGATTGGCAAAGCCCTGCAAACAAATAACAGCTTGTAAAATGCAGTGATATATACACCAAAGGGAAAGAATAATACCTATCTATTATCTATATCCTAAAAAAGGCATTCACGAGTAAAGTTCAAATTTGGAGACAGCTCGAAAATTGTTTATAGAAGGGAAAACCCTAAATATAAACAAAAAAAGGCCAACAGCTGACATCCTATTCAGTGGAATGACGTCCCCATTTAAAACCAAAATGGCAAAAATAAAATTTTTTTGGGGGATAGTTAAAACAAACTAAAAATTAGGGCCAATATTTTTTTATATAGTTTTTTTGAGGTCGACACAAAGATTTTATTTTTAATTAATAGTTTTTTATATTTCCCTTTAAAAAAAAAATTAATTAAACCAACTTTAAACAAAAAAAACCTTCTACCGAGACCAAATAGCTTTTTCAAAATTGGCCACCTGAAAAGAATCTAAACCAATATGAAATGAAAACATAATGTTTTTTTAAACAAAGTTTTTTTTTTACAATTATGCAGAACACACAGTTTTTATAAAAATATTTTTTATTCAGTTTAAATAATTTTTCAAAAAAAACTTTTAAAATAATCAAAAAATCATTTTTTTTGCGGGGTAAAAAAAAAAAAAAAACCCCAATTTTTTTCCCTTTTCCAAGTAAAAACAAAACCCTTTTTTTATAAAAAATAAATTTGGTGGTGCACTAAAAATTTTTTAAACAAAAAAATCATAAACGTTTCCAAAAACGAAAAAAAAAGACTTTTTTTTTTTTTTATAAAAATTTTTTTTTTTCGAGTTTTTGGGTAAAAAAAAAAAATTGGGTTTTTTAAAAAAAATTTAAAAAAATGAAAAAACCTTAATTTTTCGTTTTTTTTTTTTTTAAAATATAATAAAATAAAAAGGGGAAAAATTTAAAAAAAACCCTTTTTTCTTTTTAAAAACCCCAAAATGTGGGTCTTTTTTTTCAAAGGTTTTTTGGGAAAAGGAAAAAACCCCCAAACATAAAATTTTTATTTTTTTCCCCCAACTGTCCCCATCCTTTTTTTAAAAAATTTTATCTGAACGAAAATTTTTTACCCCCCCCTTTTTTGTTTTCCAGTTTTTCCTTAGCCAAAAATTTAAACCCCTTACGTTTTTTCAAAAAAATGTGAGAAATTTTTTTTGAACAAAAAGTTAAAACTTTGTTTTTTTTGGGTTTTTTTTTTTTTGGGGGACCCTTTTTAAAAAAAAAACCACTAAATTTTTTTAAATATTAAATTTTATCAAAAAAACAAACAGTAAAAAAACTGATTTCTAATGAAAATTTAAACAAATTTTAAAAAACCCCGCCCTTTTTAAACTAAATATATGTATACCCCCCAACTTATATTCCAAGGTTTTTTTTTAAAAATTTGGGGGGTTTTGGGGGGAGGGGGGGGGGGGCATTGTGGGGGCCCTTTATACAAATTTTTAAAAAATTTTTAAAGGGGAAAAATTTAAAATTTTTTGATATCACTATTGTTAAATTTTTTTTCCCCCCCCCCAAAAACCATAATTTGGGAAAATTTTTAAAAAAATTTTAAAAAAAAATTTAAAACAATACAAAAAATTCCCCCCTTTTTCACACTTCCTGCCTCCCCGGATAGGTTAAATTTTTTTTTTTTTTTTGGGAAATTTTCCAAATTTCATTTTAAAGCCCCCTTTACTTTCATTACATCACAAAAAGCAAAAAGTTTTTTTTTTTAAGTCTGTGGCCCGGGGCAATTTTCAGTAAAAAAGCCTTCTCTCCTTTTTTTTTATCCTTTTCCCTCCTCCCCTTTGGCCCCCTTTTTTTAAAACTCTTTTATCAAAAATTTTTATTTTAAATTTTTCCTATAACTTTTTTTTTTTCCCCCCAAATTTTTTTTTTTTTTAAAATCCCCTTTTTTTTTTCCCCCTCCCCCAAATTTAAAAATAAAACCATACCCCCTCCCAGCCCCTTGCTTTTTCCCCTTTTTATCTCCCCCCCCCCCCCCCCCTTTTGCGGGGAACCCCCAACCCTTTTTTTGTTTTTTTTTTCTCCCCGAGAAACCAGCTATCCCCCCTTTTTTTTTTCCCCCCTTTACCCCTTGTCCCCCCCT
>JBCFYV010010032.1:0-22001 GCA_039000515.1 Timema cristinae
AAAGGTCGTGATCTATTTTGTCTCAATTGTCTTATCGACCCCCCCAAACTGGCCCAGGTATGAGTCATAAGGGTTGTGACAGAGCGATTACGTCATGGTAAAATTTTATTGCAAATGGGGGTTGCGAATCTTCAAGCTCGTTTTTCCGACTTGTCTTGCAACCGCCATCAAAAGGAAAACAATTGCCACATAAAAAGGGGGGAAAGATTTTCCCGGGGGTCAATGACCTCGTGTACTGCTCACTTTTTTAAAGGGCCACGATTTTCCTGTGTCTCTTGTTTTGTCGACCCCCCAAAACTGGTGCCAGATATGTTTCATCGGGAAAACTCAGGGGGAGTGTTGCGACATCACCCAATGATTGTCCCGGGAAAAAAAGACTTTTCAAGGTCACGATTTTTTTCCTGTCTCTATTTGTCTTGTCGACCCCCCAAAAGGGGCCCCGGGTAGGAGTCATCGGGGAAAAACCCAGGGGGAGTGTTGCGCATCACACGCAAAGATTAGTCCCCCAACGGGTCAAAGGTAAAATTGAGGCCTACGCCCCCCCAGCACTAAGGCCCTTTTTGGAGGATAACATTCCCTTAAGGTTTAAACATAATCCCCACACTGAGTTTTAGAATGAATCAGAACAATTATTTTGGGGGGAGGAGAAAAAAGATTTTAAATATATTTCAGGGTCTAAATAGCTAAGCTGTTATAATTTTTGAGGTTAGTTCTATTGGGCCCGGTAGCCTGATGAATATGTAAACCATGGACAAAAGCCCAATTTTTCTACGTGTTATTAGGGTTATGATTTCAATTTTTGATAGGAACCACAGTTGTAAAAGTGCATTTCATTTGTACATTTTTATTTTGAATAAATAAAATCTTTGTGCATTTATAAATTTCTTTTTTTTTACTCCCCAAACCCCCGGAATGTATATTTAACCCGATTGTATCCAAGTGCTTAAGTGCTAAGTTTTAAATCTGAGATTTGAAAAATTTTCTTAAATTTCAATAAATTATAAATTCAAGGGCCATGAAGGATGGTTCCTACAAAATTTGAAAGTTAGGCCCTAAATGCACAGGAAAAAATTGGGTGCTTTTGCCGGTTTTCCCACATTGTTTTCTTTATCTTTAAACGTTATCCGTTAGTGCGTTTTTAAATTATTTTTGTTGAAAGTTCCCTTTAATTTTTTTTTTTAACATAGTTATAATTAATTATTAATTTTTTTAACCGGGTTAAATAAGTGTAAGAAAAGTATACACATTAATTTTTGGGCAGATAAAAGAAAACTTTAAAATTAAATTAAAAACCTTCCCAATTTCCCCTCTTGGGTTAAGTCTTTATTTTTATCCCCCCCCCCTCCCCCCCACCCTTAGCTGAGATGAAAGGCATTAAATTACCCCTATAGTGTGGGGATGGGGAAAGTCAAAATTAAAAAACGTAGGTTTTTTATATGAAGGAAAAATAATAAATTTTTTTGGGGAAAAGACCCTTAAAACCCGGCTGAGGTTGAACCTGCCCCTTCCCATCGGGGAAAACCCGGGGACAAATAACTTGAATTTGGTCTGCGTGCCTTGGGTGGGGGTTTAAAAACCCGTTAAAAATCATAAAACCTGAGAAAATAAAAAAAAATGACCCAAATTTAAAAGCGTTTCCTTTATAACAAAGTTTATTATCAGTGTCGTCCCGTTATCTTTTCCCAGGCTAAGAAAGGTGTGGTGTAATAGGGAGAAGGGGGGTCAGAAAAAAGGGCTGCCATTACTACTAAAGAGGGCGGACTCCCGTCCCCTCCTAACCTTATAGCCAATGAGTTCTACCCCCCGCCTTCTCCTACACTTACAGCAATAAGACAATCCGCACCCAGACGACCCCTTAAGCTAATGTCGTACTTCAGTTCCCCCCCCAGTTTATAAAAAAAGATCAAAATATTTTATGGAACTGGCGCTTCACAGTGCCAGCGGTGTTTTTTGACTGTTGTGGCATGCGACTAAAAGGGGGGCGGGGAGGAAGGGGTGACGCCAGGTAGAGGGCATGTTCCTTCGCAGTGTGCTCTGACGGGAGGGTTGGAAGGAAAGTTTTTTTTTTCAGTGTGTTTTGTGCTTAAAAACCGTGTAACAATGAAAGTGTGGGTTAAAATTATAATTCTGCTTCCAGCATTTATTTGATTCATTTTTTTCGGTTATTTTTTTTAAAAAAAAAAGACAAAATGCCTTGCAAACTTTCAAGGGAAAAAAAATTCTTCAAATTTTCATCCAAGTCAAGGTGATAATTATTGAACTTTTTGCGCAAATTTAACAAAAGATGCATTTAATTTTTTAAATGAATAGATCAAGTTTTAAATGTAAAAAATTAAGTAAATTAAGAAAAAAGAGTTGGTCTTTTTTTTTTTTTTTAAAGTTTTATCAAGTTCCTGAAAAACTTTTTTTTTATACATGTTTTTTTACTTTTACCTTTTTTAAAAAGGGTTAAAAATTTTTGGACCAGCACCCCCCACTAATTTTTATTAAGAGCCGCCACGGGCAATAAAATCACGAAATTTTTTTACGATCCATTGGTGAAACGTTTGTTTTATTTGTAGCCCAAAGTGTGCAAGGTATCACTAGTTTATCTAAGATATAATTTTGTCATCTTCGGGTGAAAGTGCAAGTTTATTCAAGCATATACTTTACATCAATGTTTCTCACTTCTTATCGTAGATGTATTGGATTTGAAAAAAAAACCCTTTTTAAAACTTTTTTGAAAATGTACCAACTCTGAATTTAATTTTTTTTAAATTAGGCACATTGTGTGCTACTTTTGGTTTTCTACAAAAATTTTATGGATATTTAAAATATTACATAAAACTTTTAATGTTATGACAACTAAGATATTTTTATGATAAAGTCCCCTGATTAAAAACCAAATTTAATTCCCTTTACAAAAATAATGTGAATAAATAAACTGTCATTTTAAACAGAAAAATATTTAATTACTTATATAGGAATTTAACAAGGGTTTGGGCTGTGAAAAGAAGTTCGCATATGGTCCCAAAATTTTGTATTAACATAATTAATGAAATTTTTCTTTATAATTAGCTAGTATCAAAAAGGTAAATTGCCTAGATCGGCTTTTTCAAAATCGGGTTTTTTTCCCATTTTAAACCAAAACTAAATATCCGTAAAGATTGTTAAGCAATAATCGGGGGAAAAAATAACTTTTTTCGAATTAAACTTTGCAAGTGTTTTTTGATTTTCCATTACAAGTCGATGCTGTTGATACATTTTAAATAGTAAATTTTTCAGTCCCCTTTTCTGCGGGTTTTTATTTGTCTGGTATTACAATCAATATGTCTTTAAAACCAAGCCTCTGTTAAAAGAGGGGACGCGATAAACCTTTTGAAGATAAAACTTCAGATAAAACTTTTTTTAAAATTACTTTAATCAACACGTAATTTTGTTTTTTTATGAGTTGGGGAAAACACTTTTCGTTTTTCCCGCCCAAAAATTCTTTTTGAAATTTAATAACTAGAAAATGGTGATAAAATATTGGTGAAAATATGCTTTTTCAGGAGCAAGTGGTAGTTCTGTACTTCTAAAATATAGCCCCACAGGGCTATAAGGAGGGAAATTACTACACTAAAACTTTTCTATTTCAACCGGTTCAACCACTAAAACTACAGTAGGAGATATTTAAAATCCAGTCCTTTAAAATTATTAAATCTCAATATGAAAATTTATTTACCTTTTTTCAGGGTGAAATCATTCATACTGGGTGTTAACCTCAAGAAGGTTATTTGAAATCAAATTCCCCAACCAGACCCCTTTTTAAATTAATGCATTTAAAGTATTTTTAGTGCTCCAACTCAACCTTGTCATTATTTTAAAAAAAAAGTTGTCCATATGGTCCAATTTTGTACAAAAATGTAGACAATTAGTTTATAATAACCCAACAAAGGGGAAAGATTCGAAGATTCGCTGAAAGTTAATACTCTTAAACATAAAGGGAAAACGTATACTCTTTATTGTTTTCAATTTAAAAATTTTCCCTTTTTTAAAGTAGGTATTTACTTTCTGAAATGGTTTCTTCTGTCATTGATTATAGAAAGCGGATTTTTTGGTGGGAATTTGGTTATCTTCGTTTACTACTGCAATAATGTAGAAGGGGGGGGGGGACCACCTTTCTTAGCAGTTGCAGTTACTTTATAAATAGGTTTTTCAAAAGTGTTTAAATTGGGTTTTCCCATATGCAAACACTTTTAACCAAATTTGTCTTTTTTCCCTAAAAGCTCGAAGTTGTCAATACTTTGTAAAAGTACAAGACAGAAGGGAATATTTTTATGTTTTTGTTTTTAAACGGTCCATCCTTTTGTCAGTAAACTTCTTAAAACGCCATGCCCGTCCACTGTGTTTCTTCAGCTCGCAAAAATTATTTTTTTTTTCCCTAAAGTATAATAGGAATCACTTTTTCCTAACCCCTCTTTCCTCAACCTTTTCCCTTCTTGAATTGTGCAAAAACGTTCCTTATTATGTTGACCATTTCATTTTTCACCTAATAATCAATCTGAAAGGGTTCTTTTTCCCCCATTCTTTTTAAACTTAATTTTCATTATTATGCCCCCCTTTTTAAATTTTTCGACCACATTTAAAACTCCTAACTATTTCTTTTCTATTTTCCTGAGAGCCCAAGTTTGCTCCATAAAACGTGATGATCCAATGAACATTTCATCAGTTTTTTCCCTCAGTTCTAGACTAATTTCTAGTCAGCAGTAACCTCTTCTTGTTGAAAGTTTTTTGGGCCCAGGGGGCCCCGCCCTAATTTTCTTTTTCATTTGATCCCCCTTTTTCAGCAGACCCCCCCGGTACTTGAAATGGGTTTTTTTTTTCCAACTCATTGTTTCCCAATTTTTAATTTTGTGACTCTTTATTTTTTTATATCACCCCTTTTTATATTCTTAATGTTGATCTCAATGCAATTTTTCTCCCTATCTCACCCCGGTTATCATTTCTGCCTCTTCTTTTTTTTTTTACTGCAATGCTGGTACGCGTATTTTTTACTTGTTGTGAGGTCGCCTATCCTAAAATTACCACGTCACTCTAGGGGGTTCCCTGCCAAAACCCTTTCCCAAAACAAAAATTTAATAGGTGTGTGTCAGACAGGCCCCCTTTTTATATTACGTGGTGTCATACATCTTTTCCTCACCTTCATTCGCTGTCTCAGGTACAGTTTGCAATCAGCCTTCCCTCCGGTTGATACCGACTTTTGAATTTTTCACAACTTTTTTCAGCTCACTCAAACAAATCCCTTGATGAAACCAATGTAAACCCCCCCTTTGCTTTCACACTCTCTATAAAATTATTTTATTCCTGATGCATCTCTATTTCCCTTTTCCTTTTTTGAATGCAAATGGGTCTTTTTCAAAACATTTTTTTTTCTATTTATGCGCCTATTTGGCATTTTTCCCGCGATCCCATGAAAATGGGCTGATGGCGTGGTAATTAATTTATTGGGAAATTTAACTTTTAAGAGCCAATACGTCTATGAAGTCCCTTTGGGCCCTTTCCTGTTTTGTAGATCTTAATTTATAAGTTTCTTTAGGCCATTAAAACCCTTGTTTCCCAATTTTTCGGCTCTGGGTGTCGTCATCTCCATCGGCTTCGTTTTCTCATGTCCTTTGGTGCCTTTGCTTTGCTTTGGTCCCTTGTTAGTCTTCTTCTACCTCTTCTTCTGCGTCAATCTACAGGCTCCCTGGTCGATTTTCTTACTGCACAGTTTTTCTATGGTATGTTTCCAATTTAAAAAACCTCTTTATGATCTTCATCATTTGACCTTTGAAAATTTATATTTAATTGGTTCGCAAAACCCTTGGTTTTTTAACAAGTTACTAGTTAACGTTATAACGAATGGGTCTACACTCACGGACTCTCGTGATCAGCTACAACACAAACACTAACATCAAAACCCGAGCCCTTGACCTTCACCCTCCCAAATGGCACAACAGACTGAGCGGAGCCTTCAACCAACTGTCTGCTCGGGTCTCGATCCGTGGCCGGGCCCGGGAAAAGACTAAACTTCCCCCGGCCAGACGGGGTTATCACTTCCGTCGCTAGGAGGACCTGGATCATTCTAGGCGCCACTAGACGTTTCTTTGCTGTTCGTTTGTTCTATCATTTCCCCCCCCCCTCCTTCCCTTCCAGGCCATCTGTGGAAGCAATAATTGTATATATAGAGATCGCGATTTTTGGAATAGTCACTTATTATATCACCGACTGGGCTTGGTGAGGCGGCGACTTGGGACCCGTAATCTATTTTTATTCAAAAAATTTCATTTTTCGACTTAAATGGGGAACGACTTTTTTAAATTACCGTTTAGGACTTATTTATAAATAAAACTTAGGAATTATGAAATGTTGTGGGCAGGTCAATACCAATACGCTCGCGGGGTACGAGGGTTAACGTCATATGATAGTTACAATTTGTTTATGTTTTTGTTATACATTCATAATGTATATTGTTTATTTATAATATTTTTGATCGCGCCTAAGGCGTACTCGGGGAGTCAGGCTTACCGCCCGTTCTTTGAGTTCGCATGTTTGGAGAAAGATTTATTTAACTGTCTATTTAAAACGGGGAGTATACGGGCACTTAGGTTGTTAGAGTAGAGGCTTGGCCTAACGTTTGTTTTGAAATCAACGTTGTTTGGATTTCATTAGAGTTGAATACTCGTATATGTTTATCGTTTTGGTCTAAGTTTAAAATGTATGATAAATATTGTTTGATTGCGCGCGCTTAACGCTATTATTGAGGGAACCGTAGAAAGAACCCTAGAATCCCACGATTCAATTTAACTTACAAAAACATATAACTTTATGTTTCCCCCTTTTATTTTCAGATATTGTTAAAATAAGTTTATATCCAATTTAAATCCGAGAGTTATTTGGATCTTAGTGAAGAACCGCTTAAACGCTATATTGTCTGTTTGCATTAGTTGTGTATTACTTTCTGATTTTGCTTAAATAAAACAACTAGTTTATGATTGGGAACTTTCTTTTCTGGTTTTCCCGTCACACTTTTTCCCATAATGTTAGAAATATGTTCAAGGGGCTTACAGTTTCATTCCCTCCCGGTTGGTTTTCTTTCTGGTACATGAGGGCATACGTTCCTTTTCTTTACAATTAAATACTCTCATAACATGTCTTTCCTTTATAGTAATTTACTAGCATTTTTTGCTTCTTCCTTTAAATCATTGCTTAGACTGGATAATTTCTTCTTTGTTTATGGTTTTCCATTGCCTTCTTACTATCATTTTAGAAGAATTTCTGTTGTCACCCAAAATATTTTTTCATTTCCCCTTCACTTTTAAACAGTCATTAGCACCTTCAAAGAATAGTATAAGCCCTATTCGTCTTCCCTTCCGCACTTGTACTCTCTTATCTCCACTCACATATCTTTTGTTCTATTGAATATCTCACGATGCCCACTCTTGCTTCTTAATTCTTTAAGTCCCACCTCAGCTTTCTCTTGCTAATTTTCCGGATACTCTTCTGTCTTATTTCATGTACCCCTACGAACAGGTTGGGGTCCGAATCGATGTGGGCACCTGTTAATATCTTCACACCCTTTTAAATTTCATTCTTAAATCGTTTTTTTGACAAAAATTAGTCTATTTTGGTACTTTAAGGATGTTCTGGGTTCTTCTATGTGTTTAGTTTTGTCTTCCGTTTCTTGAACCATGTGTTTGTCAACGCCAGTTCATTCCGTTGGCAGAAATTCGATGAGAATTTTACTCTTTGTTACTTCTCTTCTCCATCCATATGGCCCATGATCTTCCTCTTCAGTCCTTTTGCGACTACACTGTCCCAATCAACCATAATGATGGTGTTCATTTCCCTCTTTATTTGTATTGAATAATTACTTCACTTTCATCTATATTTCTTCTAGCTCGACATCATCGTGGTCGGTTGTTGGCATGGTTACCGTTACTATCAAAATATACTCTGGTTCGGGTTTTTAAATTTCACATGTATTAATTTTTTCATTATGACACATCACCTTTAATCACTTAATATTTCATTAAATTGCCACTCCTTTCCCTGCACTCTTACCACCTAAATAGAAACATTGTGTAATTTCCAGACACTATTTCACCTTGATTTTTTCCCACCAAACCTCACTTAAACCTGCAATGTTCACACCACATCTTTCAATTTCCATTTTCAAATTTCCAGTGTCCCAGCCTTACTCATCGTCCTTTCATTTCATGTTCCTATGCTGAAAGGTAACATTTTATTTAAATGAGTGTTAATCGCCCCTCTGAAGTACTCCCTGCCTGGGATCCGAAAGGGGGTTTAGTTTACCTCCGAATTTTTTATTCCAAAAAGAGCCATCTTTGGGTTTTTGATCCCTTGACTAAGGGGTTTTGGGGGAAAATATATTGTGGTGTTTCCCCTTTTCCTATAAACACGCATATTCCCTCCAAAATTGTTTGTGATGCACATTATTCTTCTGTATGTAAACTTCCCAATTCATCCATATGAAGAAAGGTATAAACAACATTTCCCCACTACGAGGTGTGGCTATTAAATAACCGGACTGATGCTGCTCCCAAAAAACTGCGAGCGTGCCAAGACATTTTGAACATGATGTGTCTGATGGTCCTTCCCCCACCCTGAGCTCGCTATACAAGTCAGTAGGTCACTCAGTTTGACTGTAGCAGTTGATTGAATTAGTCTACGCACTAGTGGCGCGTCGGAAAAATGCCAAGTGGTCAGACGGAGCAACGGGTTAACCTCAACTTTCTTGTTAAACAGGAAAACTGCCTCAGAAGCTTATTCAATGCTGAAAGAAGTCTACGGGAATGAATGTTTATCCCGCACACAAGCTTTTGAGTGGTTTAAACGATTTAAAGAAGGGCGTGAAATGACTGAAGACGATCGGCGTCCGGACGGCCATCAACGTCAAAAATGGAAGAAAACATTGAAAAAATTGGTAAATTAATCGGCGCTGATCGTCGTCTGAGCATCCGAAGCTTGCTGAAATGAAGGAATCGACAAAGAAAGTGTTGACAGATTTTTCTTGAATCATTTAACATGCGGAAGGTTTGCTCAAAAATGGTGTTGAAACTCCTCACTCTCGAGCAAAAGGAATCAAGAAAGAACATTTGTAAATGACATCCTAAACAACTCGTCACTGATCCCGATTTGTTAGACAAGGTGATTACTTGTGATGAATCGTGGTTTTTTAATTACGATTCCGAAATAAAGAGGCAATCCATGCATTGGAAGAGCCCAAGCTCGCCAGGATGAGCAAATCCAAATTCAAAGCAATGATGATTGTCTTTTTTCGACATTCGTGGGAAATTTTCTACGTTCACTGGGTACCCGAGGTCAGACGGTCCCTTTAACATTTCTACATAGAGGTTCTGACGGCCTACGTGAGGTGTGAGAAGGACGAAGAACCCCATTTGTGAAGATCAATTCCTGGATCCTTCACCGAGACAATGCACCACCCCTTCTGCCTTGTTTTGAAAGCGTTCCTCGCAAAATACGGCATCACCGTGTTGGGAACAAACCACCGTACTCAACCGACCTTGGCCCCCCGTGACTTTTTTCTATTTCCAAGGTTTAAGTCGGCGCTGAAGGGGACAATATTTGAAAGTGTGGAAGCGGTTAAAACAAAAGCGATGAAGGTTCTCAACCAGCTGACAGAAGAGGACTTCCAGAACTGCTTCAACAATGGAAAAGTCGTATGTAGTGGTGTAGGGATCGCCAAGGGGAGTACATTGAAGGCGATAAAACTTATGCTTTAATTGGTGACGAATAAAAGTTTTATGAGTTAGTCCGGTTATTTAATAGCCCTACCTCGTATAAAAAAACAGGGGCTTTACATACTTCCCTTCGGAATCTAATATACATATGCACATTCCACTGGCTTATGTGTTGTCATTTTTGTAGTTTAAAAATGGTTGAGGTTAGATGAACACCTGATATTTTGATAATAAAACACTCAAAATTTACATAGATCACACGGAATTTTAAGCATATGTTTAAATGTTGAAATTCAAATTATTATTATGCTTTTCATAAGGCGTATGTATCTTTTGACATCAAAATCAGAACACCACTCACTATGCTCATACTAAGGTTTTCTTGGAAAGTCTATGCAAACAATTTTTTCATTATTATGATTCACCATTGTTCTTAGTTAGTGAGCTTAGCAATATACTTAGGTTTTTAATAAAACAATGCCATCACTTTCATTCGAAAGGATCACTACATCTACGTGTTTTTTTACGACTAACTTATTTATCCTTAAAGTGAATATTTCATTAGGTAGCCACATAAATTAAATACATATTTTGTTTTTCAAACTTTGTTATTTGTAGTGTTGGTACGGGTATACTCAATATCATCCATAGGTATTGTCTTCAAGTGATATATACATGCTCACCCAAACAACATGATCATTGGCAGGGTATATAAATTTAGCACAGGCCAAAGAAAAACCATTATTGTCAGCATTTTTTATATTATTTAGGGTATGTTTATTTCTTAACGCTTCTGTTAGTGGGATATAACTGGACGCAACGAAAGGAATATATTTTACTCTACACAGGCAGATGTATACTATTCTAAACTTCTCATTACATTAAGTGGCTGGGCAACGGTTGTGTCAACTTCCTTTTAAATGCGTTAATAAAGACTAAAAATAGCGATTCTTTCGAGGGAGAGATATTGATGGTTATACAGTACCATCCAACGCTTCTGAAAAATTACAGGCGTTGTAGTCTTTATCAATGTCGAAATTCTCAATAGATTCTTGCGCTTTTGAATGTCTTGATTTTGAAATGTTGGCAACATTCACTAGTAATGTTTCTTCTGTTGTGGTACAGTTTATTATCTTCTGTCGTAATAAACTGTCCCGCCATGAACATATTTAACTTATTTATCGCAATCGAACGACTTCCCTCCCGACTATGTGAGACAACATATCGCTGGAGATTGTCACTACGATTAAAAATTTGTCCACACTCATCACACCTGTTAAGACCACCCCCATGTTTCTAACGTATATGATGTCTCACTGACACTTAATTGTAGACCTGTTCTCATAAATCCTCTTAGTGGGAACGGTTAAGACAATCTTACATCTTATAAAACAAATATTGGTCGATATGGCTTGAAAATTGGTTTAATAAAAAGGCAAAATAGCGACAAGTGTTGCTTGTGAAAACCATCTCTACTACTGGTCTTCGCATGTGCAACTAAAGCTAAACTAGGGATGTTATATATGTGTGTGCGTCAGGTCTAAACCTTTGAAGGAAAGATACGACTCTAGTAGAGTAGGGTGGTAAAACTCCAAGCAGACTGAAGAAGAAAGAATGCTGAAGTAACTGCGTGAGTGAATTAAGAGCAAGTATAAACCGCTAGACAGGGCGGGTAAAAGCTGCGATAATATAGTGCAGGATCCATGCTCCGTTACCAGAGACATGTTTTATACGCAAATCTCTGTAGCGTGGTGTGTTTAGGGATCTATTTAGTTCTACGGGAGAGTTGCCACTTAGATAGAAAAATAAAAAGAACTATTGTGCCGTATGTGTAAACAGTCCTATTGAGGAACGATAAGTTACTGTTAATAGCACCAGGAATCGGCCCCTTTTAAGGCTGCCGCACTTGCCTGACAATTTCCCCAAAACCGGTCTCAGTGCTGTTACAACCCTGTGCATTACGTGGGGTAGAAGTTTGTGTGTGTGTGTAATTTGTTAACCATCTTCAGCCCTTACAAAGGATAGTATATAGGTCGAATCCCGTTTTGTAATTCACACTATGGGCCCGGTGACGGGGACTCGGGAAATTTTGGCCCCCCAGGGCAACCTGGGGTGAACTTTCACCCGAGGGTCTTTTGTTTCCTATTTGAAGGGATGTTCTAAAAACCAGTTCACCCAAATTTTCTACTCACACTTGGACGCTCCTCTAAAACCTTTCCTTTTTTCCCCGTCGGGCCTTTTTGCCCCGGACAAAAACATCTGACTTGACAGTTTGCCACGCCGGGTTTTGTCTAGGGAAAGGGTGATTTTGTTGTTTAAAGTACCGAGTCATTTTTCGACTTTTAAACCCTCGCAAATTTGAACTTTTTTCCCTATAAAATTTTGGAAACAGATAAAATGAGCCTGCGAATTTACAGGTGTGTTTTGGTTTGTACCCCGACGCAGGATTTTTTTTCCCTTGACTTGATGAAAAAGGGGAGCCGCTGTGAAAGGGCTATATTTGTGTTAGATTTACGGGGTCCTATCGTGACTCCTGGTCTTGAATAAATTTAATACCTTGTAAAACAATTGTTTAATTTTTTTGACACTGTGGGGGAAGTTTTTGTGTGTGAACGTTTCCGCGCTGGGTTTTCCGGTTTTTTGGGGGGAGGATTTTTTTTTTTGGGATGGGGGAAGGTGTTTTAAAAGGTAGGTTTGATGATATAGGTTGTTTTTTTATGAGTAGATTTCGGGAGGAGGATCGAAAGGGTTTTTTAACTTGACTTTTTGGGGAAATAGGTTTGGGGGGCGGATGGTTACATTCCATTCCTAATTTTGGGGCCGTCAGTGGCGCCAGCGTTATTTTTCTGGCTAGAAGGTTGCCCTTAGGGGTTACCCCAGGGGGGCCCGGCGGTGGAAAAAAGGTTTTTAAAGAGTTTCTTGTTGGGGTTTTGATTTTTTTTTTTGGGGGTTAGGAGTGGGTGGTAAATTTCCATTTCCCATCTGGGGCCGTCATGGGGGCCAGCGTTTTTCCCCTGGCTAGGGGTTTGGGCCCTTTTTAGGCGGTTATCCCAGTGGCGTGGGCCCCGGTGACAAAGGGTTTGTGAGGGGCTTTAAATAGCGAATTTTTAAGGTCAGGTCTGGGGTTTGGAGCAAGGATGGGATATTTGGGGTGGGGGGTTTGTCGTGGGACCCCGTTGGGGTTTCTGGCGTTTGGATTGCCCAATTTGGTTAATTACTACTCTAATTTTTTTTTAATTTTTTTTTTTTCTAAAATCTAGGTATCGGGGGTTGTTTTTTTTTTTTATTTTTTTTATTTTTATTTTTGTTTCCAAGATTAAAAAGGACCCCGAGTTTAGCATAATAATGTTTCCCCTTCCCCCAGCCGTGGTTTTTGTGGGCTTTGGGTTCAGCGGGTGGGAAACGTCCTATTTCCCCCGTAACATTTTCATTAGTGTGTTTTGTCTCCCGGGGCCGTTAGAGTTTTTTTTTCCCCTTTTCCCTGTTTTATGTCTGGGGGGTCTGAAATTTTTGTCTTTTCATGTGGGGTTGTGTTTATTCTTTTTTCGCCAGGGGGGCTCCAGTGAGGGTTCGGTATCTTTTTTTTGTTTTGATTTGTAGTCTATCTGTGGGTGTTTGGCTCCGTAGCCCCATACTGCGCGTTGTACTTTATAATCGGTTGTATCATGGATTTGGGTTATAAGACGTTTTTTGTTGATGTTTAGCCCCCTTTCCCTTTTTTTGAATAGAGGTACAATTTTAAACATATCTCCCGGTGGCTTTTTTTCTTGTGTTCTTATGTGACTTTCCCCGGGGTTTTGGTTTCGAGTCTTTTTTGTAGTCCCAAAAATTTTTTTGTATCTTTTTTAACGGGTTTTTTTTGGTTTTCGAAAAAAGTGAGTGGGCTGGGAGGGGGTTTGCGTCCTCGGTAATATAAAAAGCTGTTGATTTTGTGGGGTTAATTTTTTACCCTCCAAGTCGTAAACCAAATTTTGTATTTTCAATAGGTACCTTGCTTTTTTTTAAGCTGGCAAAATTTTTTTTTTTAAATTATTGGTTTGGGCCAGGGTGTGTCTGAAAAAAAGTCGTATTTTTATTTGTGGTTTGGGTTTGGGAAAATGTCTGAAATTTTAATTTTGTTTAAAAAGGTGTGGTGCTAGTGCAGATCCTGGGGCCCCCCACCCCTTTAAATGTGTTTTATGGGTGATTTTTTTTCCGTCCATGACTCCCTGAAAACTTCCTTTGGGAAAAGGTAAAAAACTGGCGATAAATTTTGTGGTGATCCATTGTGGGTAGTTGAATTTAATTAGTTTTTGAATTGGCCCTATGTGCCAAACTCGGTCAAAGGGCTTTTTTTAAACTTTCTAGAAATTTTTCCCTACGGGTTTTTTTTCTTCAAAGTTTTTGTGGGTTTTCCTTTAAATTTAAATTTTAGTACGGGGTAAATTTGGGTCGAGTGATTTTTCCTAAAACCCGATTGGTTTTTTGGGGATGATTCTTTTTTTTCGTTTTAAATTTTGGGTTTTATCCTTTTTAAAAGAACTGTTTTTTCAAATTTGTTTTGCTCATAGGGGGGAGGGACAAATTTGGGCCTTCGGGTTCTAAAAGGAAATTGGGCCCTTTCCCGGGTTTAGGAAGGTTTTTTACTGTCCCCAGTTTCCAAAACTTTCTGGGAAAGGGGACAGAGTGAAAGAAAAAGGTTGAATTTTTTGTCAGTAGGTTAGTATTGCCCTCGGGGGTTTAGTTTCTGTAGTGTTTCTTTTGATAGTCTGTGGGGCCGGGGCCCTTTTTTTTTTTGGGAGTTGTTTCTTTGTGTAGTTTAGTTCATCTAGTGTTTTTGGGCCCCACCCGTGCCCACTATTGGTCAAAATAGGTATTCCCGTACTGATTCTGTGGTCCTGACGAAGTCTGCGTCTTTGGGGTTTTTTGGTTTGGGAAAACTTTTTCTCCAGAGTCACGGGCTATGGCCTCCGCTTTCTCTGGGGGTTTTTTTTAATAGGCCATACCGTTCTTTCCCCCTTTTAGGGGTACCGGGCCGTTTGTTGCCGATGATTTAAGCTGTTTTTTTGACTTTTCCCGAATTTTCTGGGGTCCCCTGGCAGCCCCTCGTGATGTATGTGTTCCAGTTTTTTGATTTAATAGTTTTTAAAACGGGACGTTTTTTTGTGCAGTGAGTCTATTTTAGGGGGGTTCTGGGCGTGGTGTTTTTGTATGTTTTGCCAGGGCTCCCCCTTGCCTCTCGTTTTGGGCGAGCAGAAAGTTAAGGTCGGGTTGGTTGGGCCCGTCTCAAGTCCAAAGGGTTTTTCCGGGGCTATTGCGGTTGGTTTTTGTATGGGTTCCCGTACTGTGTTTGGTTTAAAAAAGGTTTGGGAAATGTAGTGTTTGCTTCTTAGTGGTCGTGTGTTTATTTTTTTCGGGTAATGTTTGTCTTTGTTTTCTTTTTTAAACCCTTTAGTTAGTTGTTGTTTTTGTTTTTTTTAAAGTTGTTTTTTCTGTATTTCTGTGTTTTTTTGTGATCTGCCCCACTATGGGTTGTGGGTTTCCCAGTCTAGTTCTTTAAGAAATGAGGTGTCTTCCCGGGGTCACCCCTATTTTTGTTCAAGACCAAAGTCTATTAAATTGGCCTCTGTAGTGGGGGTTTTTAGGGGTAAAAAAAGTCGGTTCGCCCGGCCCGACTACCCTGTATCCCCTTTGTTCCAAACGTGATCGTTTTGTATGGTTTCCCTTTTCCTTTTTGGTCAGGGGCCCGGTATTCCCCCGTTCAAAAATGTTTTTTTTTATTTATGTCCCCTAAGAATATCTTATCGAAATTGGGAAATTCGTCTAGGGTTGCTCTGTGTATTGTCTTGGTCCGGGTTTGGTTTTTTTTATGGGCCCCGAATTTTTATACCTCCCTTCTTTGTAATTTTACTTTTATTTGCTTGCTTTTTTATGTTTTGTAAGGTTTTTGGAAAAAAAATGTTTGGGGTAGTGGGGAATAAATTTTTTTGATTGGGAAAATTGCTGTTCCCCCCCCCATTCTGCCGGGTCTTTCTGTTCTATATAGATGGTAGCCGAAAAAAATTTGTCTCTTTTTTTTGGTTTTTGATGGGTTTTTTGTTGATTAGTTCCCATATCTTTTCATAAAGGGTTTTTAAAAATTCTTCTAGTTCATGAGCCTGCGTCAGGAAACCCGTTCGCCGTTCCCTATAAAAACGCGAAAAAAAATGTCCTTGGGGCCACGTCTTTTTTTTGTCTAGTCAAACCTGATTTACAAAATAGTCAGTCACTCCCTTTTTATCCATGAAAAACATTTTTCTTGTTGAGTTGTTGTTTGTCGAGCCATTTAGATTTAAGGGTTTTAAAAAAGTGTAATTTTATTTTTTCTTTTTGTTTAAGTCTTTTAGGGGCCTTAAAATTTAAATTTTTTATTTTCAGGAAAAAGGTTGAAAAAGGCCTTTTTGTTTGGGGCCCCCCTTGTGGTTTTGTTTTTTCCCGTACTGCTGGGGGTAGGATCGGTGGTTTTGGCCCCCTCAGGGAAAGGGGGGGTTTTGCCAAAGGGTTTTCGCCCCAATTTGGGGGGAAGCTTTGATGTTGGAATGTGGGGAAAGGCCGGGTCAAAGTTTTTTTTTTTTTTGTGTGTTTTTTTCTTTTTGGGGTTGTGCCGTCTTTTTCTTTTTAGTAAGGGTTTAAATACACCCCGGGGGAAATTTTCTGTAATTTGCCGTGTTTGGCTTCCCAAAACCCGTTTACGCATGGCAGGGGTGGTGGCGTTTTTTTTTTTTGGGGGAGTTTTTTGGGGATGTGTGTTTTAAGAACTTTGGCCCCACCGGGGGTTGTTTGGCAGTTATTCTTGTATGGCCCTTTTCTTTTGGGGACTTTTGGCAAATTTTTACGACTGTGTTGGAGTGGGGGGTATGTTTGGGTTCGACCTAAAAAATTGTATGGTTAAATTTACTTTACTTGGAAGATGGTTTTTTTGTCTGTGCTCTTTGGTTGGGGGCACTTGGAAAGTAGAAGGGAAATGTCACGGTTTGGGTCTTTTTGTCCCCGCAAAAACCCCACTTCCGGAGGAAAGGGCTCACGTCAGTCACTTGGGGAAACCCTTTTCCTTTTAAATTCTGCCCCAAAAGGTTTACTGGTAGCCCTGTTTGGGGGGGCCCCCTTTACTATAACTTTAAATGGTTTGGGCCCTCGGAGCGTGTAAGTGTGAAATTTTTTGTTTTTAGGTCCCTTAGTAAGGTTGTATTTGGGCGTTTGTCCGGGTTTTTGGTGGTGTGAATTTTTTTGTCCCTTTGTGATGTACGTGATTTTAATGTTTCCCCTTTCCCTTTTTTTTTGCTACCTTGGCTATCTGAGAGTAGTTTTGTTTTTTCCTAGGTACTTTTTGGTGGGTAGGGTGTTTGCGGTGTGGGGGTTGTTGTAGGCGCTGTTTTTTCAGTGTTCCCGGTTTGAGTGGTGAGGGAGTTATTGGTTTTTGGGGGTTTTCAGGGGCCCCTCGAAATTGTTTTGGGGCAACTTGGGTTTGGGGTTTTTTTTTGTCTTTGGGGGTTTCTTTTTGAGGTCTGAATTTCCTTTTTCCCTCTAGTTTGTTTGGCCATCGGGAAAGTTCCCTGTCCCTCAAATGCGGCCCTTTAAATTTTTGAATTGTCTGGTTTGAGGGGTAGTCCATGTCCGTGTCGTTTTATTTTGGGTTTTCGGGGCTGGTTGTGGGCGGGGGCGGCCATTTCGCTTAGCCCTTTAAAAAGGGGGGCTAGTGGCCGTGTGGAAAGGGTTTAGATACCCTCCTTGTGCAGTGCGGGAGGATCTTTTGGGTGTTGTCTGGTGGGCCGGGAAAAACGTGCCCCCGGGGTTCGGGGTAAATTTTTTCGCAGGTCGGTCTCGATTTACGGCCTACTTGGCTTTGTTGGGAAAGTTTTGGTTTCCCCCCACAGAAATTTTCCCCCGAACCCTCCCTTTCCCAGTTTAGTTGTGTGTGTGTTCGGGGGGAAAAAAACCCGTTTCTGTACAATTGCCCCACGTTTTTCCTTTTAAAAAAAGGGAGGTTTGTCTTAAAAAAAAACAGTTGCGGTTTTGCCTTGGGAAAAAAGGGAGCTCAAGTTTAAAAACCCCGGTGGCTCGAATCTCAGGAAGTTGATATTTGAACCAAAGCCAGAACACCCCGAGCCCCTATTAAAAACCCAAGGCAGTGGTCAAATCCCATACCACTGAGAACACCCCTAACGGCTCAGAAGTGCCCCCATGTCCCGGGAACCCAATTTTTCTACTCTTTTTGTTCCTTTTTTCAGAAAAAAAGCACCTGAGTCTTTACCGCGCGGGGCCCCAATTCGTGGTGGGGAAATTTCACCACCGGCAGCTAACTGGGGCCGAGTCCGACAACACAACCCCACACGCCAATAGGTCCTCGGGCCCCCTAGAAAGAAAACTCATTTTTTCCCGGGAAAACTCTACCCAAAGCCCGAACTTCTTGTTCCCCGGGGCCCGCCCGCCTCTCTTTGAAATGTTTGCATCAACGTCAAAATACTTTTCTAGATTGCGTTTGATAGTTCCCCCGTTATCTTGGGACAATGTCCAGAGAAAAAATTTTTAATTGGGGGTTTTTAAAAAAAGGGAGTAGGAACAACGACCCCCGGAGCCTGCATTGCTAGGGGTGAGGGCCGGGCTTTAGCTTAGTTGCACTTTTGGGAGGAAGGGAAAAGTAAAACTTTTTGGATTTGGTTCTTTTTTGGGTTTTTTTTTGGTTTTTCGGGTTGGGAAAAAAAACTCATTTTTTAAAAATTTTTGACAAAAAATGCCCAAACGTTTTATTTGAAGGAAAAAAAATTTAAAAATTAGTTTAAAAAAGGGGAAAAAATTTTTTTTTGGGGCAAAAACTTTCAAGCGGAATTTTAAAGGGATAAAAAATTGGGGCGGAGCCTTTTTTCCCCCTGAGTGGAAGTGAGAGAGGAAAAAAAACCCCCGATTTTGAGGTTTTGGGTTTAAAAACCCGCAATAGTATGTTTCAGGGTGCATGTTTTGTTAAAAAAAATTTGTTTTTTACCCATATCCCCCGATGTGGGGGTTTTTACGGGGAAATTTAAAAGGGGTCTAATTTTGCTCCAAGGGACGTTGTCACCTAAAAAAAGAGATTTGCCTTTATTATACAACTGGGAAAAGCCTTGCCTTTTTAGAATTTAAATAAATGAACAAAGTAGTATTTTTAACTTGTTTCTTTAAAAAAATGCCCCAAAAACCCCTTTTCCCAAATCACCCCCGTCTAGCCGGAAAGGTAGCAGAAAACCAAAATTGTTATCTATGTAGTAAAATGTTTCTTTTAAATCACCATAGCAATTGTTATTTGGTTGAGACTGTTTTTCGTCAATTTCTTTGCTGACTTCCCCTATATTTCAATGCTTTACCCTCAATTTTTATGTAATTTTTCCCCTTAAAAAACGTTGCCACTACTGTTTTAATCTTTTCAACTCAGGGAAAATTTGGCAAGGGGTTTGTCATTAACTCGTTAAAAAAAGCCAGAACCATGTCTATGAAACTTTAAGCCTTTAGTATAGGGGATTTCCCCAAAAAATTTTTCTGAAATTTTGCTGGAAAAATTTACAAACCTTGTTTTGTGCTATGTCATGAAGTTCATACCCCCAATTAAATTTTTTGGGCCTGGGAAGGAAGCAAAGATAAAGAAGTTTTTTCCTTCTCTTTTAAAAATCAATTTTAATTGTTTGTAGATTGCTGGATCCTTTACAAAACACGTTCAAAAAATCATATCCCAAAGCCCAAAGAGGGGTTTTAGTTTTATGGTCCATTCATGATATTGGGTATGGTTAATTTCCTTTCACATATCTGTATCGAGTGAGGTTTATTAAAAAGTGTAGGAGGTGTTTTGAAATTTGTGGGAAAAAAATTTTAGCACTAATGGGTTTTTTGGTCGTATCCCCATTTTTTTTAATGATATAAACAAAAAATTTATAAAAACATTTTTAATGAAAGGTAATAAAGTGGATTATGTTTTTGTAAGGTAATAAAAATTGGGACAATAATACCTTAAGGGAAACAATTTTTAATCTCAAATTTATGTTTCCCTTTACCAAAAAATCCCCACTTTGATTTTACATATTTTTGGTTAAAAGGGTTTTTTTGGAAAATTTGAATAAATCAAATCTTTTAGTAATTTTGAAATAACCATGAAAATTGAAAGAAAAAAATGGCACCTAAGATTTTATGTTTAAAAACCCAACAGTTTGGTTCCCCTTGAAAAAAAAATAAAACTTGGCACATAAACCCCGAGGGGTGCTTTACAAATACTATACAGAAAAAGCAACCTTTTTTAAAATGAATCTTTAAATCAATTTTTTCCCAGATGTTTTAAACCTTTCGTTTTTTTTTTTTTTTTTTCTTGATTTAACGATCCAGATGGGAAAACAAGACATGTGCATCGAGCATTTTAACTGCTGCACACGGCAACTACTAACGATGCTTTCCACATGGATTCTTATGGGAGGAGGGGGAAGAGTAAAGGGTTGGTGATTGCTCTCAAGTTTAAGCGGTTTAAAAGAACTCAATTGAATTCTGTTCGTAAAATTTTTTATTATGCTTTTTAAAAAAAAAAAAGAAAGTTTTTTGATATCAAAAAGGAAGGAAAGCATGAAGTTTGATACGGTAATAAAGAGGCTACCGTATTGTTTAAATGACACAGTTGGTAACTCTAACCATAACCCAAGGGGGGTTTACCCTCATTTATTTTCTATCTCTGATATACAGCCTCTTTAAATATCACTGGCAGGATTTCAAAATTTGAATTGGCTACGTCGGGTTTTATCTAATGTTTTCGACAACTGGCTCTATCTGACCAAATGAAGGGTGAAAAGATTATTTGTGTTGTGTTTTAAATAAAGGGTGATTGGGCTATTTTTGGCATAAAGCTGAATAAGGAAAGGTATAGAGGCATTGAAATGATGAAAACATGAAACGCTGTGGAATTTTTCTAAAATGGACAGTCATGTTTTTTCTAATTATGTCTATAATAGCCTATGTGTTTTTTTAAATTAAAAAATACATCTGTAAAATTTAAAACCATTTGTTTTGTGTAATTATGATTTTAAAAATTTTAAATCGCCCTTCATTCCAGTTTGTATTTTTAAAATAGTAGTAAAAAAAAAAATCAAATTTGGTGAGCATTTTGCATTAAATTTAATTGAAAAATTCACCCACATTCAACACAATGATAAAATTTTAAAAACTTTTTTCTTTTTTTTTTTTGAAAAAAATAAGGGATTAAAAACAGATTTGAAGCTTGAATTAAAAATAAAGGGGACGGAACTCCGCACGGACTTTCTTTTTTTAAAAAAATTGAAATATTTACCAAAAATTGTATTTTATTGAAACGAAAAAATTACCTAGCAAACCCAAGAAAAAATGCATATATTTATGTAAAAAATTTTTTTAGTCCGGTTTTAAAAAATTACAATTTAATTTTTAAATAAATTAATGTCTCATTTGTTGTTTGGACCGATAAAAAAAAGTCAAATTGGGTCCACAAGGGTCAAACTTTTTATTAAAATTTCAATTTTGTTAAAATTTTTGACATTTTATTAGGTGTTTTCAAATCTTCATCCCTCGCATTGCTATTAAATTCCTCTTAATTTTTTAAATTTTGACCAAAAAAAAAATTTTAAAAATTTGGCATTGGTCTAAAATGGAGATAGATCATTGTGCACAAAAATTTTTCCCAAAAAGGTTAAGGAGAACTTACTTTAGGTTGGCATAGGGGTTATCTGCTTTCTTGCTATTCTTGAAGTTCGGTGCGTTTTCTTCCGCATTCTTGACGCAGGTTTTTAGGTGATTTATCCGGTTGTGTCTCTGTACTAGTCTCCCCTCCCGGGATGGGAAAAGTAACGATTCACACCCTTTGCAATAAGCGCGTTCTCCTTTGGCTATTCGTTGGGGGCCCCACTGGTGTCGTGTGGTGTGCATGGTTCAGTGCTGTTTTTTTTTTGGTGCCCCAATTTGGCTAGACTTGGGAAAAAATTGTCGGTTGATTTTTTCAGATGGTGGATTGTTGAAAAAGTGGGTGCCTTCAAAGTACATTTGGGCCCGGCCCCACGTTTGTGCCCCTTTTGTTTCGTGGGCCCCTTTTTGGTTTTGGTTTTGTTGGTCGTAGGGTGACGATGTTTTTGTCTGCTCTTGGGGTTGGGAGTTTTGTGCTGGAGTCATGTGTTGTTGTCGTGGTTTGTTGTCTTCGACCTTCAAGCTTGCCATTGGGGGGGTTGGGGTTTGGTGTTTGGGAGTAAAGTGCTGTTTGGTTCCCAAAAATTTCTGCATACTATC
>JBCFYV010010033.1:0-21814 GCA_039000515.1 Timema cristinae
CTAGCGAGGCGGGCAAATCAAGGCCCCCCCAAAATACCGGAGGTGAGCATGCCACTGGCAGAGTCACCGGGCAATTGGTTTGACTTCCTCGGGCCTCAGCTCGGAATTAGTGCCCCCCCCCCCCCCCCATCCACACAAAGCGTCGACAGCGATACCAGTGCGGGCGAGTTAAGCGGGGCCCCTTCACCCACGGAGGTGTGCGTGCCACTGATTGAAAAAAAGTACTGAGTTCCTTTTCAGGGCAAACAGCCCAGAACCGGTAAGGATGGGTGGAAACCTAAAAGTGCTAGCGGAAGCCCTGGCCAGGGGGATCCTAGCCGTATTTCTCCGGTAAAGACCACTGCAAGCGGCAATGACGCGAGAGATATCGCAAGGGCCTCAAAAACCCGTGCCAACTCCGACACCTCCCGCCAAGTGTGTTGGTAGGTAAGAAACACCTGGCTGAATTTTCTTCAGACCCAGAAGATTGGGTCACACGTTCGCGCGAGTCAACAATTAGTGCGATTTCATGGACATGGGGGATTGTCTTCAGGGCCAGACCTCCCGTTGATGCATGATGAGTCGAGCCAGGGTCCGTGGATGAGTCTAAGGGATTTCAGACTGTAAGACTCCACTGAAGGGCAGGCGGCAACACCAGGAAGCTACCGGGGGAAAACCCTAACTATTTAGGCGGTGGCTCTGATGATGAAGTGAAGGCAACGGTGGCCGGGCCAGGGTGCGCGAGCGTTGGGCAAAGGTGGGAAGTGGCGGAAACCTAAAGGTACCAACGCAAGCCGTGCCTCACCCCAGCCTGGTACTAGTGGTTCTGGGTCGGCTCACAAAGCTAAGGGGAAGATCCCTCCCATCAACTTGTGTAATGTGGAGGACAACTCCATAGGTGGCGTGGATCATCCGATCCATGGTTCGAGAGCCTGTGGAGGTGGTCAAGCGGCCGGGGGATCAGGGGGAGCACAGCAGTTATTCACCGATAAAGACCGTTGCAAGCGTAATCGCAAGGGCCCAAAAACACGCGTAACCGTTGACCCATTCCGCCAAGGGGTGTCGGTAGATAAGAAACGCCCGGCTGAATTCTCTTCAGACTTGGAAAACCAGGTAATATGTTTCACGCGCGTCGATATATCATACGAGTCCGTAGACGTTAAGGTAATGTTTTCAGGACCAAACCTTTCATTGACGCGTGATGAGTTAAGCTAGAGTTCGGATGATGAGTCTGAAGGGTTTAGACCTTAAGATCCTGCCGAAAGAGGAAGGCCGACAACGCCAGGAAGCTACAGGGATCAACCCTAACCATTTAGGCGGTAGCTCTGGCCATTAAAGTGAAGGCAACGGTGATCCGGTCCAGGGCATGACAGCGATGGGCAAAGGTGAAAATCGGTGGAAAACCTAAGGGATAACAACGCAAGCCGTGCCTCAACCCAATCTGGTACTAGTGGTTTTTGCCTGGATCACAAAGCCAGTTGGAAGATCCCTCCATAATCTTGTGTGATGTGGAGGACTACTACAAGGTGGCGAGGGCCTTTCAATTCAAGGTTACGAGCATGTGGAGGCATTAAGGAAACCGAGTGATCAAATGCGCTTCAGTGCAAGTCAAAGGAAGCTTACCGCACTCTCTGGGCGTTCTTGCCTAGTTTGGGGATCCAGCATTAATCCTACGAAACGAGACGGGAGAAACAAGTTGGGGTCATAGTGAAGGGACTCCTGACACGGAAAAAACCTGGCGAATTCCAGGAAGAGTTAGTGGAGATGGGTTTCTCTATGAGATCTATCACCCAGATCTTTCCCAGTGGAAACGGGACCAGAAGACCGGAGAAAGGCAGCGGTTGCCAAAAATAGTTGTCTCTCTGACTCCCAAAGAGCATACCGCAAGGCTGTACTCCATATTAGTCCTGTGCAGGATCCACGTCAAGGTGGAAAAGTACAAGCCCCCCTGCTGTCTATTTCAGTGCAAGACCCGTTTCCGGGCATGTGGCGGAAGGATTGCCACGCGAATCCGAGGTGTGGGTTCTGTTGGAGTGACCACGAAATGGGCAGGTACCGGAGGAAAAGACGATCTCCCCGGAAGTGCCTGCACTTATTAGTTCACTCCTTGGCTTGACGTGGGTGTCCTACGTACAATATCTTGCGGGCGGCATGGACTGTACGGGCCTCCAAAGCACAATAAGGTAGGATCGATGGTCTAAGCAAAGGCTAAAGGCTCTCGGGCTACGTTGCGGTATGGAATGCGACCACAATTCCAGCTTCAGCACCAAAGCCGCTGGTGAAATCTTTCACCAGTGCGATGTCAGGGAGACCAACCCCTTCCCCTTGACCAAAGCACCAGCCAAAGCCACTCTTCCAGAACCAGCCACGCCTGGTTCTTCCCTTTCGGTAGAGGACCCATCCAAGACCATTCCTCTCACCATCCCAACCCCCATTGTTCACTCAGTCCTTCCTTCATCTCTGCTCACTCCACCACCTTTACACTTTCTCACGCTTCCACCCCATTCTTACCCCTCCCCCCTTCCCCTTCTACCTCCACGTAAATCCTGTCACTCCCCCACTCCCTTACCCACCCCCACCTATAATTCATTCACGAGCTAAGATTACCTGGATGACAGCTCGAAGTGTTACTAGAAGTAATCCCAAATATATCACTACGCCAACAGCTGACATCTATCACTTTGGATCGCTGTATTGAAAACAGCAGATGGTAATATATTAATGTGATAGTTAGCCACATTATTAAGGCCAATATTATTTATATATTTATTTGAGGACGGACACAAAGTTTATTTATTGTTTTATTCCACATTTAAAAAATATTCACGCCCCTTTCACAAAAACTTCTAACAAACATAGTTTTTCAAAATGGTGACTGAGGAATTTAAACCATATGGATTAACATGACGGTAACAAGTTTTTTACAATGATGCAAACACGAAGTTGATGAAAAATATTTTATCCGTAAAATAATTCAAACTAAGATAAAATAATCATAAAATCATTTATTGTATGTAAAAAAATGACAACAATTTTCTCTTTTCCAAGTAAATACGATACCTGTATTAAAAGATATTGATGTGTGCACTATATTACATAAAATCAAAAACGTTCCAAAACGAAGAATAAGTACTTTTAATTATGTTTAAAATATTGTTTCGAGTTGATAAAAAGAAATTATTAAAAAAAAAATATTATGAGAAAACTTAAGTTTACGTTATTTTAAATGTCATATATAACAGGTAATTAAAGATTTTTACATTTATAACAAAACAGTGATCTTTTACAAGTGTTGGCAATCCAAAACCTAAACATATGATTTTCGAACTGTCATCCAGGTAAAAGCCTATCGTGAACCGTCTGTACACCCGAGAGGAGACTGCAAAGCAAAAAAAAAAAAAACAATCGCATTAAGCTACTCAAGTGTATTCCAGGAACTGAACCCATGGGACTTTTTATCAAGTCTCTTGAGAAAGATCCAGGAATCTTCTAGGAGTAATCATGGCACCTGGTCATGTAGCACATCATCCTCTACCTTGGTCTCTCATGGCAGTACAACCGGATATAGGACCGCCAGTGCTAAAGGAGCTCACGGTCGCACTCTGGAACGCCAACGGAGCGTGAGGAAGAAGGCAGAGCATGAAAGTTCCCTGGCAAAGCATAGTGTCAACGTAATGCTGTTGGAGAAACCCAATCTCACTCCGCAATGAGGTTCTAGTTAGCAAAGTTTATCTGCCATCAGAGTGACTGAGTGGGGATTTGGTTGAGTGGGACGGCAGTTCTGGTCACCAATCCATCATGTCACTTCCTCCCCTCCAACACATGGAAGCAACGACTATCCAAATAGTGACCGCTACCAGCCTAGTGCATCTCATCTCCATTTACTTCCCTCCCAAACAGTTGGTTTAGACCGAGCCAATGGGGCTGACATGGATGCTATGCTTCAAGGTATCACACCTGTTTTAATCGGCGGTGACTTCAACGCTAAGCACCCTTTGTAGGAATCAGAAATATTTCGTGGCGGATTACTCTGCAACACCATAAATCTACACGGGCTGGTAGCGGCCCCTCTATCCCCAGCCAATTCCCTATCTATGACCGATTCATCCGGGCATCATAGAATTCGTTGTCTCCAGAAGAATCAGACAACGATTGATTCTGAAGTTTCAGCAGAGCTGGACTAAGATCACAATCCCGTTCTTGCGAAACTGGGACGAGCCGTTTCTTCCCGAAAACCCCCATCATGGAGCATAAAAGCATGTTAAAGTGAGACTGCGACTGATTGTCAGAGTACAAGGTGTCACCCCCTACTTCTGCAGCCGAGAGCTTCTGTCTTTTAGATAGGTTTCAAGATTTCAACTCTATATGCCAAGTCGATTTAATTGATTTTTAACCACAACCAGATGGAGACTACAAATTTGTGATGACATATGAAGTACTTAGAGCACTCAAGTCAAATAGAGCGGAAGAGGTTTGTGATAACATAATAGATATATTTTAACCTTGTTAAGGGATCCTTTAGTATTGCAGGCTAATAATGGCCGAGAGTTTGTGAGTAAAATTATGAAATATTTAACTACATTTTGACTTAGTTTAAAAATTGTTCACGGCAAAGCCAGGCATAGCCAAAGTCAAGGGAGAGACAAGCGGCCAAATCAAGACGTAGACAATATGTTTACTACCTGAATGTAGGATCACAAAACTTTCAGCTGGAGCCATGGTCTAAAATTAGTTCAATCAATGAAGAACAGTGCATTACACAGTAGAATAAAACGGTCAACATATGAAGCAATGTTAAGTTGCCTACCAATGCATGTTTAGCTTCGTCAAACATACCAAATGATGCATTACCTAACGTGAATATGAAGATAATTTTGAAGCTGTAATTCGACAAATTAGTGTTGGTACTGACCAAGAAACATAAAATAATCAAACAATCAATAAGAAACTGATGAGAGTGCTAACGGATGGAATAAAACGAAGTCTCTATTGGAGAAGAACAATGAAGAGTACAACCGAGATGGCGGTAAAATATAGTTTAATAGACCTATAACAATCAACATCGATAGTAAATAAGCATTTAACTGCTTAAAAGATCAAACATACAGGATGAAAACATTCATCAGACGAGCTTTTTGCCACTTGTGGATAAAGGTTCTAACATCCAAATTCCAGTTCCAAATCCAAACAGCGGAAGAAGAGATTTGATAATCCTCGGCATTGTCTTAGATAGAGAGAGAGGATGAAGGATTTTATCACTTGGGCCAGAGATGGTTTATTTAGCAGCTCTATGCAAAGTAGGTTTTCATTCATGTAGTATTTATTATATATAAAATATTGTAGAAAAGAATGGCAAAACAATACATTTTTTTAAACTTGCAAGTGTTATGCTTAGCCTGTGTTGTTTTCTTGTCCTTCCACTCACACCTCGGTATAAATACATACATGATTAACACCCGTAAATATATTGTGTTTATTTTAGTCACACTTTAGTGCTTGTCAGGTTAACATACTCAATGAAAATGAAGTGGCCATTGGACAAGACCATGGCTTTAAGGACTATTGCAAAAGTACAGTTACCCAAAAGTAGGCAAGGGTTATTCAAGTGTATGTGTCACACCAAGTGACAATAAAGGAAAATACTCTTGTAAGAAAATAATTTACTTTGTATTTCAAAGTGTCATAATGGATTATTCTATGTTGTAATAAATAAACATTTTAAATGAAATTTTAAAATCTTTAATATTAAAAGCTTGAAACATTACTTAAATTTGAAGTTTAAATATTACGCATATCATATTACCTTGTGGTTTTAATAAAATGAAATTTACAAATGTAACTGTAATTTAATTTTACCTTAGTATCTATAAAAGTAAATGTAACTGTAATTGAGTTTACTTTTGAATCTAAAATAAAATTTCTATACAGACAAATTATGTTTATTCATAAACTTAGTACTGAATATAATGGTTGATCAACTTTCCCAGACTCGTGGAGGGAAGGTTGACATTATCGGGGAATTTCGACCATGGCTTGTGAAGGTTGAAGATGTATCTAATTTAAATATCAGTATCCAACTTTCACTAAAGGGTTCAGTGAATGTCGACCCTGACAGTTGATCTCAACTTAAGGAAACCATTTGGAATGGCCGAATATTAGCAGGGCATGCCAACATACAGGACAACATAGATGTTGTCCCGACGAACCCACCTCAAAACTATCTATTCGGACCCGATATCATACGCGGCATTGACCAACAGAGGTGTAACCATCGAAGATATGACAGTATAAAGGAACTCGATTGGAACCACAATACAATATTGTGTGAAATAAAAATTGACACCAACTTTGAAACACAAGAGTCCCAAACAAACCACTACAATTCACGACTGGGACGAGTTTAGAAACACACCATAAGTTACGCTGCCAGAAATACAAGAGATGGACACAATAGAACAGGCTGACACTAAATGCAATTATTAACAAGGATGCAGGAAACCACAGGGCAAACACTACAAGACAACACTCGAACATGACCTTCGACAAAATTACCCGGATCTGGGCTTCCTTATATCCTATAATTGGGCAGCGAGAAGGGACTGACAGACGCACAGAACGGCACAACACAGGATACCATACAAATGACTCAGGGCCCGAGTTAGGAGAAGAGTCAAGGACATAAAACGAAGTAACTGGAACACTCATATCACTACAGCTGCACGTGACGGAGACAAGTTGTGGAAATTAACACAACTCAGGGGGACAATCAGAAAAAAGTCAGTACCGGCAATTCATGGGGAACACGGCATGGTTTACGAGAGCACAGAGATCTGAAGCCATAGCAGTGGTACTAGAAAAACAATTTAAACATAACAGACCACAGGAACCAGATACGCAACTATAACAGTGAGATACCAACGACACTCGAGAAGAGTTAGTTACTGTAGGAGAGCTAACTAGCACTATAAAGGACTTACCTGTCAAAATAAATATTCAAAACAAACTCCATAGAAAGCGGTACTAGCACTGTTGGCAATACTATGCTATTTCCCGGATGACCGTAAGTTGGCTAGAGTAATAACAATCCTCAAAACTAGGAAAGGACACGATGTTTTCTCAGAACAGAAGGCCAATAAATTTACTCACGATTCTAAGTGAAGTGCACGAAAGAAAAACACTCAAAACAATAAATGATAAGACTAGAAATTATTCCAAACCTCAGTTTATATTTAGAAACCACTCGACAATAAACATTTTAGAAGAAGTAACCAATGCTTGAAAAAACAACGTAATAGCTATTTTCTTAGACATCGAGAAAGCATTCGACAAAGTTTGGCTCTTTGGATCTATTCAAAAATAAATCAAATTTATTTACCCAAATGGGTTTATTTTCTTGGTATTCAGTTTCCTCAGACGGCGGACGTTTCAGGTTGTTATGAACGGCAAGAGATCACAGACTACACACGATAAAGCAGGGAACCACAAGGTTCAACACTAGCACCACATTTATACAACATTTATATAGCAGACATTCCCACTCACGATCACGTTCAAGTTTATACTTTTTGTAGATGACACCATGCTCTATATAGCCAAAAAAAAAAAAAAACCTTAATTGTGCATCCCTTGCTATGCAAAGATACCTTCTCCTCCAGAACTGGCTATGCAACTGGATAATATAAGTAAATCCCGCCAAATCAGCAGCCCTAATCTTAGCTAAAGTTAGGAAAACCACTCCCCGCTCCACTTACCCTATTTTACACGATTCCCATTACAAGGTGGTCACGTACATTGGGATCACGATAGAAACAGACAGACTATAATAGCCGACCTACTGCCACCAACTATAAGAAATCTACAAAGACGAAACGCAAACAAAATAACTTGTTAGAGAGGACTCGGACAATATCACCCGTTTGAGCTACACCACCACAAACGATCCAAGCTGGCGTAGATGAGCACTTATTACTATAATATATATCCAATTGGCTATTTATTATAACCCCCAAAAAATTTTTAAAAAAAATTAAAAGTTATAAAAGTCCTAGTTGACAATTATATAAAAAAAAAACCTAGATGAAACATCTTAGAAGAATACAAATTCACCTATAATTGATAATCAAATATGGGAGAGCAACAAGAGAACTGCCGACCACCTCATCTCATAACCAACTAGGTTAGCTAATAGCCAGAGGATAATACTGGCCCCATATGAGGAATTGAAATGTATCGACTTCAGAACAAATCCCAAGAAAAGAAAATCCTACCAACCCCAATTCCCCACGCGGACTTGTTCAAACAACGACCATCATAATTTACCCACAAAGCACACACATCTTCCAAAATCCTGTAGCATGTCAGCTATATAATATGACATTCTACAATTAAAATTCCATAAAGACAATTAAAACAAGATAACAAGTACTAATTTATATCCAATAATATGTGGCAGGTGTTGACTCACTGTGAATTGATGTTGCCAGGAAACGCCCAATAGTCGAACAAAAATTGCCCCAGCGGACCATACCGGCACCGCGAGCATTTTCACGTCCTGATCGAAGAAAAGAACGATAATTGTCTGGTTTCACCACACCTTCTGACAGCACTGCTGAGAAGACGGAGTAATTCTACAACTCTAGACTTAGATATCCTTAGATATCAATGTAGTCAAAATCCGAGCCAGTTCTGTTGTTATATAACGGATTCCCTGAGAATAGCATTTTTTGTTTGTTCCATTGTAATTATTCACCGGAGGAAGAACTACGACGTAAGACTTCAGCACCGAAGAATACTGGTGGCCACGATGTGTCAGGCGTTGGACTCACCACCATGTCGCAGAGGAAGCCTCTTCTGAGACTTTAAATATCTGTATCTTCTGTTTAAAATCTACATTAAGATTCTAAACTCCGTTCTATATCGATTAGATATTGAATATTAGTGTCAGGATATCTGACATCACATTCTAAGTCCATCAGACATACTTTCAAGTATTAGAATGTCTTGCTTCATTTTCTACATCGATCAGTAATAGTGTATTGTGTTAGAGTGTCACGAGTTATTTTCTATGTCCATCAGACACAAGTTTTAATGTCAGAGAGTATAACATTATTTTATATATCCATCAGGCATGGTTTCTTTAGTTAGAATTTCTAACTTTATTTTCTTTGTCCATAAGACATGGTTTCTCTATTCGGAAGGGTCTGACGTTATTTTCTATGTCCATCAGACTTTAGTTTCTTGGGGTCAGATAGTCTGACGGATATTTCCCTAAACAAGAGGGCTCTATGCTCTACATATGTATAGGACCAGGTGATTGTTACTGAGTCCATGATTTGATTTCCTTTTCCAAGTCATTAAGACATTGTTATATTTTTTATGACACCTAAACGCTATGATCCATGTTTTAGGATCTCTTTATGGCTACAATCAAATCATCAAAACACTTCTTCTTGTACCTAGTTAGGTCAGTGACCGATTACAGTCACCATTGCACCCTTTTTGTGTAGCATTTACGGTAAGAAACCCTGTGAGGGCACTACTAGAATTAAGTAGTGACCTAGAGGATAATGCTTTGTTCCAGCCCTTCAGACGCCATATTTTTTAACTGTTCAAAGATAGTTTTACTAGCTATTGTATACCAGTAGTGGGTAAATGTATACATTTATTATTGATTGTTCTGGCAGTACTCAATAGAAAACAACCGGTCATAGTAAAATACCTGTGTAGATTCCTGATTGTTAGCCATTTATTATTTGTAAAATTGAAGATCCTCTTGTAGGATATTATTCTTAGGTTTTTCGTAACTCCCCATGAAGGTTACTACAAGCTAGCTAGTTTAGATTATATTATTCTTATTTAAATCTAAAAAATAGGATTTGATGCTATGTTACTATTTTCGATTGTCACAATCATTCATGCTTAGACCTCTCAGTATTAGTCTTGTACTACCTGGCTAGATTGTCTGATGTATATGGCCTAAAACTTAATCCTTTTTACTGTTGCCAAGTTCTGTCAGTTCCTATTTACTAAGTGCTAATATCTATTCGTCCAACCGTATCGTAAAGTTTACTACTCCCAAAAAACGGAATACTGTTAAAATCTTTTAACTCATATGTAATCCTTTTTTTTTTCTTTTTTTTTTTTTTTCTTTGATAAAAATTATTGTTAAATTTATATATTTCTGTGATTTTTTCCCTTTCCCCATCCTTCATCAATTATAACTTATGTAATTATGTAATAGTAATCGTCTCTTTTTCTACAGATAGGGAAAGCGATGGTTCAAACCGCCTAAACACGAGACCCAGCGCTATAATTTTATCTCACTACAAAACCATTATCAACAAATGTAAGTTACTTACAGACATAATTCACTGGTTTCACTCAAAGTAGTTTTATAAATTAATAAAATAAGGTTAAGAGTCACGACTGTGACTCGTACTCGCAATAAACTAAGTCCCGTATTCTTTACAGCTAGGCGACAATCTTTTATTTTCCATCTTTCTAAAAGTCAACAGATAAACAGCAGAATTTGCGTCGGCTTATTTAAATTTATATATTGTGCTGCAGGGCTTTCAATTAAATAGTTCTTTATTCTTATTGTTTGAAAGTTGGACTTTATCTGCATTTTGAGATTCCCTCTTGAAATTCATTTTTGGGCGCCACTCATTAATAATTGTTTATTATTATTCACATTAAAAGTTTTCTTAGCTTCTCTCTACATTTTTCATTAGGGCTTGGCCATCTCTTTAAATTTTGTGCTAGTGTGTTCACTTTAAAAAATGTATTTGGAATTTTCTATCTATGGTAGTAATCTGTTTAGGTTTTGGAGTCTGGCATGTCCACTTATAACCCCCTATGGTTGACGTAAAAAATCTTATAATTGAATGTTTTAATCCTTGTTTCCTCTATAATTTATGTTCTAGAAACCCCCTGTTCTTTTGTAATTTGTAGCCCACTCGCTTTTGGAGTTAGTACTCTTAATAAATAGTAGAAAAGAACACAATCCATCTGAATAATGAAACAGAATAATTTACTAATTGAGTAGGTGGGCACCACTCCCCAAAGTTAGGGGAAAAAATAAAAATTACAGAAAAAATATCTCCAGCTCAACTAAAGGTAAGCGGCAACGACGCCCCTCTAACTCGGGACTACTGGGTGTGCTCAGGAACATTACTGAATGGTTACAATGTAACTAATTTTAAAATTATAATAAAATAAAAATATTGATAATTGTGTGTTGTTATTATTATTGTGGTTTCTTTCCGAGTCCAGGGTTCAGATCCTACCTAATAAGGCATGCCCCTAAATTATAATACTAATAAAAGTATTGTGAAGCAATACTTGGAAAAAAAAAAGTTTCACATTGAAATTATAATGAATAAAGCAGATAAAAAGGTCCTTTAAATTCCTAGTAACACGACGAATTTAAAAATGATGAGCTTGATCTCACCCAAAAATGTAGACCGACGATTTCTTGTACGGTAGTAAATCTGTATTATTCTTCTCTTGTGTTTGTTCTTTATCATGTCCACATAAAACTCCCAATAATCCTTTCCCGAAATTCAGCTCCTATTTTTCATGCTTTTGCATGGCCGAAATTGATGATTCACTGTATAATATTCACTTTTGAAAACCGACCCAAATTGAATCTTCCTTTATATTTTTTTCTTTAGTCCTGCCTTTTTTTAAAAATCATCCAAACATGTTATTTTGTTTTTTATTAAAAAAAAAAATCCTGGCCTTGGAGAAAGAAATGATCTAAACTTCGCGCATAAAATTTCAGTAACAAAATAAATCAAGATTGAAAATAGTTTCCGAAATCCACCACTCTTTAAAGCAGAGAGTGTTAAAATCACCTACCAAAATAGTAATGAACATGGCGGGTTGGTATTTCATGAATTAAAATAAATAAAGAAAATTTATTACAATGAATTATTATTAGCACCGCGTCTTACTACCCGTGTCGGGTTATACGCACTTACGCTAATGTGTAATGGTAGGGTGATTGTGAGATGAAATGAAGGACCTACAGTTTAACGTGGAATCCGAACCCGGTGGAGGCCTGGCATTCCCCACATTCACAAGATGTCTTGTCAGAGGTGAAGGAAGGGTTTGGTAATCAGATAAATCTTTGCCGGGACCGAGGATTGAACCCCGGCCGCCAGCATAGAAGTCTGACACCTTACCCTAGACCGCCAGGTCACCTATTACAATGAAATAAAGGTAAGTAATAGTTAATATTATATATAAAATATATATATATATATAAATTACTATTTCAATTGTAAAACAAATATATAATTAGTATTTTAAGCTTTAGGAGTTGTGATTGAAATTTCAAACAATAAATAGTAAAGTTGTCAACGTTATTACATAGTTGAAAGTTTGAGTCAACTGACTATTAAATTTATATTTTTAAGTAAATATTTAAGCAAAAAATAACATCACAGAACTACAACTGTGATTAGACTGGCTAGTGATTGAAAGAAACAAACTGATGAGTAACTGATTGTTACTTAAGTTTTGCACACTGTGCTAAGCAAAGTGGCAGAATTTCGATCATTTGCTTAGCGTCTAGTTGAAAACACCTCCTTCCTTTTATTTATAAGGTCTAATGACTCGAGTGCTGAGACATTTATTATTATTATTATTATTATTATTATTATATTATTTGATGTAAGAGACTAGCCAAAGAATAGTTTGTATACATGCATTGAAATAATATAAATTGCAGAGTATTCATTACGGCCAAGGAACGACAACAAACTTATGCAAAATGTATAGTGTTGTACAGAATGAGTTTCCACAAGGGATCTTGTAATTTGGGGCGGGTGATAGAGCGGAGTAAACGCAAGCTCACCTTTTGTGATATATACATAGACAGGGGAGCCTGGCAATGGTGTCGCCTTGTTGTAGATCATCCAGACAAATTACACATTCTCCTTTGTCTTCACACAGGACATCCTCTATAACAAACAGTAACACACTCTTATAATATCTATTACTTCTTATTATCGAAACCAGATATAACTTGATATCATTTAATTACATAAAATACATTTTTAAATATAATAATAAACAGAGACTTGATTTGATGTATTCAAGAAGAGCCATATCTGGTTCTTATCAATTTATAATAAACTTTATGAATAATATAAGCCTGTTAGATTGTTACGTAACCAGAACTTAATAAATATTATTTTATTTCAAATTAATCAACCCCCTTTTATGTTACTTTGAATACACTGACCAGTTTAGGTCAGTTTAATTAAAAGTTATTATTATTATTATTAATTGTTTAAAAATGAAGAGGAAAACAAAAAATAGAATTTTTTTTTTTCAAATCCCTCATTTTTATCCCAAAAAGTCCCAGCTCAATCTGCCATATACAGTTATTATCAATGCTAAAGGATGTTTATTAGTTATTTGGCAAGTCAAAACGGATAACTTTTAATTAAAACTGACCTAAACTGGTCAGTGTATTCAAGTATCTATGGATTAAAAAGCATAGCCATTATAGATTTGGGAGCTTGATCTGAAAAGATAGTCTAGGTAGTATCGATGATGGAGTGCAGCAGCAACCTCTGCGATCACCTATTAGTTACTCAGTTAATGTTGTAGCAATTTGCATGGCGAGGTAAGGGTATTGCCAACATTTTGATATTGTATGCTCGGTTGCTCAGAAGCTACGACTCACTTTGTCGAACAGTTACATTAAGGCGAGGTTGTAATATATAATTTAAAATTATATTTAAGGGTATTACCACACACTGGTTACTCTCGAGCTTCACATAAATACATGACTTCAGCTTTTATTATGGTAGTGAACGTCAAACAGCCTTGTTGTGTCAACACAGAGGCACAGACGTAAGATACTCCGTGGGTCAACTGCTTGAACTTAGGGTCAGTGTTGAAGCGTCAGAGTAGCAAGGGATGGGATGTGTTAATTAGCTTGCAAAAAGAGAAATGTGGTAGGGTGGGGCTATTTGGGTCATTTCAACTTTAATTTAAGTTTTCACCTATAATATGCTTGCGAAACTTTTTTAACAGTTATTTATATCTTTATTCATATCTTCTGAACCATACTAGTAATAGTTATTTGAAAGAAAAAAAAATCAAGTATGATATAATTAATAAAGAACATTAGCAAGTGGAAATAAAATTTTAGTAAAAACGTGGGCTATTTGGATCAGGAATGGGGTTATTTGAATCACATATTTATTTTTATATTTTTACCATGAGTATAGCCAGTTTAATTTTTTTTGAAGTTGTATACTACTAGATGCAAACAAAATGTTTATATGAATTTTCCACACTTAAACGGTTTTTTTCCAAAGGCCCCGACATATACTTCATGAAAACCACAATTTGCAGGTTTGTAACCTAATCCAGTCTCCTTTTCCACTTGAATTTTTGTCAAGGTAAGTAACTTTACAAAAACCACATGATGCATTTTCTTCTTCTTCATTGTCAAAAATATTATCAAATTTATAGTCTTCATCTGAGTTGCTGGTGTGGCGAACTCAGATAAAATACTTCTTTGAGGCTTTTTAGAGGCTCGGTTTTCAAGGTCATACCAGTATTAGTTTCTTTTTTCGAACAGTAAAGCTCTTTTCGATCTTACTTTATCAAGATTTTCTTGTGATGTTAGACGGCAGGCTCTTTGTTTTGTCCTCTTTTGTTTGTATGTGTGTGAAGCTTTGACCGGTGTTGGTAAGACTTGATAAAAAGTAATAGAAGATGTTTGTTGTATTGTTGATGGTCTTGCAGTGTCACATGAATTTCCGGTTCTCCTAAAGACTATTTGCAATAAAGGTGTGTGGAAGGAAGAAATTTTTCTTCCGGCACTTTATCCCAATTGTAAGGGAATATCCCTGTACATTCGAAACCTTTGACCACATTCCCAACGTTGCTCCTTAGATCCAAGCAGCATTTAGAAGTCTGCCGAAAGTTAATTTGGTGATTGAGCTTTTTGGGTTGTTGTGAATGAATGAATGAATGAATGAATGAATGAATGAATGAATGAATGAATGAATTAGTTTCTTTATGATAAAAAGCTTTTAGGGGTTTAAAAAATGACCTATCAAGAGGCTGCAGAACGCGCGTGGTGTGAGGTGGAAGGCACAATATCTCTATTTTGTTATGCAAAACAGAACTCAAGACACTGAAGAGTGTGGTGTAATGAGTGGCCATCTAAAGTAAGCAGGCACTTCCCAGAAGATCGGTGTTTTTGCAGTAATTTTAGGAACAATTCTTCATTCATATACCCACTCTCTGACATTAGTACTATGACCCCGATGGCATTACTGATGATAAATCCCTCTTTCATTCTTTTTCCGGTAAAATCACGAATGGGGGTATAAAACCCCACTTGCGCTGCAGCATGCTACAACGGTCACGTTTTCACCTCTCTCTAAGCTTGTTAATGAAACTACCTCTCTTTTCCCCCTTTCTGCTACTATTTTAGATGGTTTGTTGGTCATCGAAAAAAGTTTCATCCATATTTTAAACAGATTGTGGCTGAACATGGATTCCAAGATCAACTGTGACATCATTTAGTAATTTGTAAAATTCTTCTACTGTATTTCTATTCATTCCCTCTGCGCAGAGATTTTGACAAACCTTCTGGCTTTCTTAAGGAGATATCTTGATGTAATTTCAATGAAAGAAATTAAACCAATCCTTGCCAGCAATTTTGGCATAATCATTCCAAGGGTGTCTTGGTGTTAAGAAACTTAGCAAACTGGAAACGCAGCTTTACGCACACTTTCCGATGAATGATCAAAATCTACGATTAAAAAGACTTTTAATCTTTCTACTAGGGCTCCCTCTTGATCGAAAGATAGGACTGTAAGATGGCCTATTGATTTTTTTTGTTTCAATTGGTTTATCTTGGTGGTGCCCATCAGCTGTTTTAAGTAGTCTAGCCACCCGAACACTTCTTGCAGTGTACTGAACGGTAACCTTGAAATGTGATGCAGCTGCTCTGACACTCCAGTTTTCGTTAAGTGTACTGTCTGGGGCCTGGGCATTCCCTCTTTGAACCATTGTTGGCATCCTATTTTTTTTTTTTGTATTCCTCGAATAATCTAAAATCATATTTTAAAAACTAAATCAAAACACTAAATAACTTAGATAATTTTACCAGTTTAAGTTATATTGTATTTAAATATTATAAAAATGGTTAAGATGTTAATATACTAGGACTTACCCCACAAAGATTAGGTATTACATTAACATTACAATTAACTGTTTATACATTCAAACACAGTATTACTAAACCAAACCGATACATTTTTAAGATAAGTGATAGTAAACGTTTTCAGAACTACTTAAGTTCAAAGTAACTGATATTGAGAAAAGTAGGGTATACTATTTATATTTACAAAGTAAACCCGTCAGAAAAGGACACAGCCATGTCCATATAAAAATAGAAAACGTCATCAAAAAAGGTAATAATTTTCAAATATGGTGAAACTAAAACTCAAATATAAGAGACGTGTATATCAGAATAAAGGGCAAAAAAACCTAGTGTGTAAAACTGTTTCTAGACAAGACATTAAAACAATATTTATTTCTACTTTAAAGTAAGTTAATTACTAAGGTGTAAAACATTGCGTGAAAAACAGTTTTGAAACTAAACACATTTACAAACCTTGGAAATCCATGAATATAATATGACACTTTAACTTTGTGTTAGAGTTAATTATTTTTCTGGCTTTCTGGCTATTAATGTTCTAAAACTTCATGTTTGAGTGCAAACTATACATTAATATTATCATAGGAAAAATCACAACCTTTTTTGGGAAGCAAGGCATGCGCTGAGCTTGGACCATTAATTAACTTTGATCTTATTTTGTATTGATTTTTATCTTGCAAAACTATTAAGGTGCAAAACGCCATACTTGGTTGCAAAGTGGTGCAAATCAAAACTTTTATATTAGCATTAAAAGAATTACATTTTAATAATAGGGGGCTACTCTTAACTTGCCTCACACCCCCATAACAAGACAATTGTACAATCTCTGGGATGGTTTGTAAAACTTAGTACTTGGGTGCAAAATGGTGCTAGATATGTGGAAAACGATGGAATATCTACATTCTTAATTTGAGGGTGTGAGGGCTGGAGGGATAGTGTAAGAGCAACTGATTGAATATTAGAATAAGTGAAACATTTTTGATACAATATTGATGTTTTTTATTTATTAACTGGTGCCCCAAAGATAAAAAAAATACTAGTTGCCCCTTCCGGAACTCATGCAGGAATCTAGAGGGCGAAATCAGACTACTTGTTCCAACATTTTTGTTCTAACTTCCATCATATTTGTGATAGAAAGTCTACAATGTATCAAATATAGGACAGTTAAACTATATACAATAGTTGTATATAATAAAATGGACGTAATCTGCGTGATAATATCTACAAAAATGGAATGAAACTTTAAATATTAAAACTCAACACAGCTATCAATGATAATGGGCGTGCCTTTGATGTTAGATACCATTTACAAATGCTGGACAAATATGTAAGTAATATGCTAAGGCAGGCTACGAACACTAAGTGTAAAGACTACAACATAAGCTGCAGCATAAATTGAATTTATCATTTTCATTCTTGAATGTCTACAAAAGTGGGCTATAAATATTGCTGTCATCCAAACCACTTATGAAAACATACGGGATATCCCGAAAATTTCCCCACGAATTTCCCCATTCAACTACCTAACGTTAACACTATAAGGTTAGTGGGAAGTAGCTCTCGCCTAATTCCAATATCCGTGTTCTTTCACCACCGTACCCGAGGACCAAAATATTGAATGGTACAACTGGCTGGACGCTAACGGCGTGGAACAAATATTCAAGGATCACATCTCTCCTGGAAACTACAGCACTATCCATGAATTGATTAAAGCCCTAAACGAAGTAGAGGCGTTTAAATGGGATTTCAGGAGTTGTATAAGAGTACACAAAACCCGAACAAAAGAAGTGGACGTTGTTTCTTCTTCACCAAATATACAGCTGCTGACTCTATCAAGTCAACTCAGTCTACAGCTCCTGTTTCGATTCTCAGACTAATCTGATCAAAGTCCCAAAGTCACCGTACGCCACCAACATTCTACTAGGCTTGCTATTGCAAATGTACATCTACACGGATATCGTCGATCCTCAGCCCGTGGTGAAATTTTGGCACCACTTTTACGTATCGTCGTTATCACAACACAAAGTATATCTACGGCACCACAAGATGGTTAACTATACTCCATTACACTATGTGACCGTACTTAAACGGGATAGGTAGTTTTTTTTCAGCGGCCTTTTCAAGAGCGTCATACCGTTATGAGAAGCGGCACTAAAGCCATTGGAAAACAAGCGCTTCATACGGGTATCGACATGCTCTCCGACGTCGCCAATCAGTGTCGCCTTTCAAAGAGGCTCTACGGCAGCGTGTCAGTGAGGCCGGGACAAACCTGAAACACAAGGCGGAGCAGAAGATCGAAAACTTGATGACCGGCTCAGGCTATAAAGGGCGTATTAAGAAGCATCGACGTACGTCTTCTATCGTTGCCCGACGTAAAAAGGTCAAGAAAGAAGCGGTAGATATTTTCATTTGAAATGTCGTTTCTATCTACACCTTCAGTACAAACCTGTCTCTTCCTCGCCGATGATTCGCCCATCAAATTTACCGATAGCGGCCAAAGCGAGTTCTATATCAATTTTCACACTATGCTCTATCTCAGAGCAGCTATCATGAAACCCGACGGTGGCGTTTTCACTGAGGTGGATAAAATCGTTCCCGTTAAAAATTGATTAAATTCGCTATTCCCACAGTTGGATGTGTTTTTAAACCAAAAATCAGTCTCACCCCCAGGAACATGTGTGCTTATAGATCGTACATTGAGATGCAGCTCAATTACAACAGTGACGCCAAAAGAACACTATTGACTTGGGGTCTGTGTTTCGCAGGCAGCCCCGGAACCTTTGAGGAGGCTAACGCAGTCAACAAGGGTTTGAGGCCCATCACAGTCTCACCGCAAAAATAAGACGGTGGATCTTTTGGGGTACCATACACGGTGACGTGTTTAACCAAGAAGAATACCTTTTGAACAGTACCGAACTCAGAGTCAAGTTGGTCTGTTCCAAAGACGGCTTTAGTCTTATGGCAGTCCCTGAACTCCCCCCACTTTAAGGATCACATCGCTGAAGCCAGCCTTCTATCACGACGTGTCGAAGTAGCACCTTCTTATACTGTTGCCACATGCCAAGGCATTAAACTTCAGTCCCGCTAGTATCCCATCACCCGTGTGGAAGTAAAAAATCAGTATTCCTACGGGTGTGCAAGGTAAATCACTGGACAGTAACTCAAACTATGCAACGTGGGATTAGTATGAAACGCGGCGTTTATCGGATACGCCACCAAGAATCCGGTCAACTTCCAAACCTACGGCATGAACCATTTTTTACTGTACGTGGACGGGCAACAAATGCCGCCGAAACCACTACGGCCCGATTTTTCCAACGATACCTATGTCATGACATATCACACCCTGTTTTCTAGAACGAGTATCCATTTCATGAACAAAGGTAGCGACATCACACGGGAAGCCTTACCTAGAGAATATCATCTCATGGCTTTCGATCTCACACCTAATCTGTCCACCCACATGACATTGCATTGGAATTTGAAGAGGCTCTCTGAGCATCGAAGTGAGCTTCATCAGTGCTCTCACCAAAACCGTAAACTGTAATCGTGAACGGGTAGTTTGCTAACATAATCACCATCGACAAGGACAGAAATCGTGACCAAATATGGAAGTTAATATAAACGGCTTACCGCCCCTTCACTCGTCATTTAAATCATGGACGTCATTGTGGATTTCCAGGTTTCATTGGCGATAACAAAGAGTTTGTCGTCAAGGAACTGAGTGTTTTATCTGTATGCGGTACATTACTTCAATATTGGGTGTTGAAACCCCCATACGCTATCTCGATGAGCTTTCAGCCGCCGCAAAAAGCAAGCCGACTTTATTGTCAACAAACTGCACGGTATTCCCGGGGATATGGTGATGTGGATTATAGCCTGCTCGAATCCCTCATCTCCCGTGCCACAACGCGTGCAGAAACTGTCTACATCAAGGGGGTAGAAAAAGTTTCTAGTCAATTACACTTCTACACCTGTCGTAGATCTGTACGAAAGGGTTATTCGTCTTTGAAAACAATTAAATCCGGCCGCACCATGTGCATGGCACATAGTTCTGTATGGAATTTCTGTCGACTTCCACCATTTGGGGACTTCGATATTGGATGATTAAAGATAGACACGCACACAATAAGACGTGCACTGAAAACAAACTCGTGGTTCCATTCTGTACAGTCGGATGTTTTCTTTGCTGATCAAATACCCACAAGAATAGCTCGACCTGCCACTCTCGTCATCAACACTGATCCACACACGAAGCACTGGGACGCATTGGGTCGCCATCTTTATCGAGGAGAACCGCAATGGAGATTATTTTAACAGTTGTGGTTTTCCATCCCTTATAAAGTCAATATGGCATTTATACGCAAAAACAGATCCCGCACGTCTCATAACAGGATACTGCTTTAAAGCATCGCCCCAGAAGTTTGCGGCCATTACTGTCTCATGTACCTTCTCTATCGAACCAAGAACATTCCGATGAAAACTTTCCTAACCCTATTCTCGCCCACCAATCATACAGCTAGTGACGTAAGATGGTGAGATATTACAACACATTTTTCAAGACTATAGGGTCCTGCCACCCTCAAGAAGCTGTGTCCAATCAGCGTGCGTCTATAAGAGGAGCGTCTCAGCAGCAAGCCGGCCATAACCACGACAGTCGTCCAAGCGATCAAACATCATTGAAGGTCAAGACATTTGCGCCCACAAAGAAAACCGGTGAAGCCGCTCACCATCACCAATATTTTCAACATTTTGATCCGTTGGACGTAGTAGACGTTCAAGCGAGTCATCGTTGGCATGAGATTCAAGAACAACTTTACGCCCTATTTCCAGCTAGAAAATTGCGGAGGGAACTGTGCTGTGTTTAACCCTACAGAGTGGCAAGAACTGGCAGCTATAAGTAGGTCAAATCAAAGTTTTTCAGCAACAACGCAACCTCCTCAGAAGATTAGTCTGACTTATCGTGAATCTCTCTGAGACGCATGTGCTGTGACCGTTATGGTCGTTATCAGCGAGAAACAAGACACCGGACACAAACGGGTTGCCTATCTAGCACCTATCTGTCCACGTCTTTGTGATGTGTGGGTCCTCATCGGCGTCGCGTCGACCACCGGGATATGTGGTCGACACCCATCGCACGGTATTGCACCGATTTGATCGACACACTCGTAGTGGATGTATGCGACACGCTAACAAAATCAGCGGATGTCATCGATCTCGAACAGCCTAATGTGGAAACGCACATCAGAAACCTGGACCTTATCAGTGCTACCTACTATACACGTCAAGTCATCGATTTGGACTATTACATGCTGGATCGTGAAATAAAAACAATTTACAAACTTATCTAAGACCTACTGTAGACAAAGGTATGAGCAAAATATATGCAGCATTCCTGTAAAAGTGTATAATAAATATTATGTATGATGACTGTGAACCTTTAATATATGTCTGTAAAACCTTAAATTTCTAATAAATATATGTTTTGTAATATCGTGTTTTATTCATGTAAAAACCCTTCTGTCCTCCTTTACACTCAAATACAAGTCTCGACTTGTCGAGCCGTCAAACTGGCACAAAATATGAACAGGATCAATGACATCTTGGACTAGATACGGGTTTTAAGGAAACAATTCC
>JBCFYV010010034.1:0-22067 GCA_039000515.1 Timema cristinae
TTTCCCTCCCCTTCTTTTTTCCCCCATTAAGAATCAAAATTTCTTCTTACTGACCCAATTTTTTCCCCATTCCACCAATACGATCACTTTATTTCTCTCATTCATTCTATTTTTTTCTAGTTTTTGCTTCTCCGTCTGCTGTATCACACACCACCAGTCTTCCCCTTTCGTATCCTTCTTTCTTAATCCTTGTACCCCTTCAAAACGCTTTTAAAACTCAATTGTCCCCAAAAACACTTTCCCTCTCCACACAAACCACGTTTTGTTTTTTTCCTGACAATGACCCGGGGGGCTTCGAACTCTCACTTTAGTATGATGTGTAAAAATTCTCAACTGTCCCCAATATTTTTTTCCACACCGGGTTAAACCCTATACTTTCCAAAAAATTTTCCATGGCCACCAAAAAAGTTAGCATAATGGTTTCCCAAATCTTAATATTTTTTTTTAACTCTCGTTAAAAACCAGGGAAATCTCAAAAGTCCCCCCTTTCCCTTTAAACTTATCCTTCATATAAGCTTTGTTAAAAAAATCTCTTTAACCTTCATCCCTCGTTTTTTTAAAAATTTTCCCTTTGTATCCAAATTCAACCCGGGGATGAACCTCCCAGACCACAACTACATGAAACTGCCTAGCCTAGTAAGTAATGGTGCCTTCTTCTACAAATTATATCATAAGGGGCTTTTATCCTAAAATTTATTAATCTTAGACAAATATTTCTAACTGATGATAATTTAAAGTGCTTTTAGACTGTCAATAGCATTATTTTTGAAATAAAATTTTTTTTTCCCATCACTTTTTTATCGGGGGTTTAATCCCGAAAACTTTTATCTAATAAAATGTTTTGTCATAGTGATCGTTTTTAAATTAATTTTCCCTATCAAAGTTTTTTTAGAAAAAATATTGGTTTCGTGTTTAGAAACTTTGGGCCCGGGCTCTAAATATAAAAGTTAAACTTTTTAAATTTCCCCTTTTAATAAAAACTCCCACTATTTAAATTTACTTTTAAATTTTAGAACAAATTATCATAATGTAATAAACAAAAACAATAATCATTTTGTTACTTTAAACATTAAAAAAGATGTAAATATTTTTATTTTGCAACTATTACATAATTTTTCTTTTTTAATTGGGGAATATCTATTTTTAAACATCTAATTTTCCCTTAACACTTTTGGGAAAGGGACGCTTCATTTGAGTTCCGCCAAAACTTTCCAACTTGGGGGGTAAATAATAAATTACATTTTTAGGACTTACTTAATTTTCACATTTAACTTTAATGATTACATAACATTCTTTAATAATTTTTTTATTAAAAAATGCATACGTTTTAAACGTAAAAAATTTCATTTTTTTCCTTTTTAAATAATTTAAGCTCGACAAATACCCCCATATATATTGCTATTCTTTGCTTTATCGATGTCGTTATCCCCAAACTACTCAGAGGGCTCTTCCTATAAATTTTAATTTTTTTTCAATTATACCTCGCATAGCAATTAAATCTGGGAGTGTCTTCTCGGAGCACTATAAACATTCAAAGTTTTTAACAAAAATTAATAAATTAATTATTAATACAAAAATGAGCAAAATGTTTTTGGATTTTGTGGGGGGAGCCGGGTCCGGGGGGGGTTTTTCATATCCGGGGGCCCCCTTTTTCCCCAAATTTTTCGCCAGGTAATCACAATGCACAATAAGGTTTTAAAATTTTTAACATCAATTGTTCTACACATATAATTTACTGTACTTTCAGAACACCTTGTTACAAATCAAAGTTACTAACAAAATAAATAAAAAAAAATTTAAACAGACACAAAACATTCTATTTTTTAATATTTTTTTTTATTGTACAATTAAATTTTTTTATTTATTTGAAGTAAATGCAATGGTTTTTCCCAAAATTCACCATTAAAAAAGATTTCCAATTAAAAATAAAAATCTTTGTTACTCAAATAAAAAAATTAGAAATGAAATTAAATAGAAACACTTAAAAGGGCAGTATTTTAAAAAAATTAAGTAAATTTTTTTTTAAGAAGACGTCTGTCAAATTTCTAAAAATAATAATATACACAAATAGAATTCAAAATGCTATTCAAAAAAGTGTATAATATTATAGTCACACGTAGCAAAAATACACAAACAATTTTCTGTATTACAAACCCTGATTTATTACTTTTCATACAATTTTTTGTATTTACATTCCATCGTTGTTACTACTACATTTGTTGCCCCGTATTTACATGACCCTAAATTATTCCACTAAAAAATTTATCTTAATACATTACCTACGTTTTACAAACCCAAAAAATGTTGTTTGTGTTACGTTACCAAAGATACCGGGCCGGGTTGCGACCTGGTCCCACACCAGGGCCAGTATTTTACTTGAAATTTTTATGGGGTGGGCCCCGTTGGGGGCCTGCGGGGAGCACAGATTCAAAAAAGCTTTCGTGGGGTTTTCAGGGCGCATCGACAAATCCTCGCCTTTTTTTCTTATGGAGGGGGCCCCGTGCTTGGGGGCGCACCTGTCCGGGGAAAATTACACTTTTTGGGGGGTTTCTTTTCGTCATCCCAGGGTTAAATGTCGCCGATAATCTCGGAACCCCACATCACTCCTCCACTAACATTTTCAAAACTTCCTTTCAAACCCCCTTTTCCCTTTTTCCCCCCCTTTTGAAGTTTAACATCTAAGGGGGACTGTCATAACAATTTTTATACCGAGCTATTTATAAAAGAAGTAACACTTTCAACCCTCCCCATATAAACACAACCACCACCCCCCTTCAACCCCTTTAACCCTTTACCCTTTAAACTTCAACACTTTAACCATCATTATATGGACCAAAGGGCCAAAAAATTCTTTCAACCCTTATCATCACTTTCCCAACCCAGCCACCCCCAGTATCTAAAACATTTCATCACCAAACAACGAAGAGCAATTCAACAACATCTGAACATGAGAGCGAGTCAAGTGTTTTAGTGTGTTTAGTAACCCTGCTAACAATTAGAAAAAAAAATTCAGATTTTAAAACTTTTTTTTTTTTAACACCTATTTCAAGAAAATTTACGGGGCATTGCTACTGAAAAAATGTTTTTATCCATTCCATATTACCTAAATCGACCGCCACTCTTTCTTCCACTAATCGTTTATTCTTCCGTTCTTTGTTTCTCAATGCCCTCTCTAACATAACAAAGTTCGTCAAAAGAAGCTACACTCAACAAAAATAAAATAATCTATCTCACCTTTTTTAGTTCAATAAAAAATTAAACGCCGTAATACTCTCGGATTTAAGGGGGTTTTTTTTTATTATTATTTAGCACGCTTTTTACTACCCGGGGGTTTACGCTTAAGTCAAATTTACTCTAATGATTTTTAAAGGGTTGAATTAAAAGGGAAAGTGGCCTTTTCGGGAGTAAGGGGGAAAAAAATTTAGGAAAAAACCACCCCCAGTCACCCACCGAGTTTCGAACCTCGATCTCCCCGTCCTTAATAATGGGGGGGGAAACCCAAATTTTTTTTTTTGTTTACGTTTTTCTTCATAAAACAAAATACTACTAGGGCTAGTAACCATATGGTCTAAAACGCTCACCACCGCCAACTGGGGGGACCAACAAAAAGTTTCCCCCGACCGGGTCGCAGCGTCCGGGCCGGGCACCGGGGTCGCAAGCCGGCCATACTTGTTGTTAAAAAAAACAAACATGTTGTCTAATTTATTTTACAAGATTTTACTACCACAAAATTTTGTCTTATTTACTTTACCATCATTTGTTACAAACACACACTTTGTTCTCTTTTTACATTAAATCTTTGGGTTACTACACATACAAAATTTTTCAAAATTTTAAAATTACCATTTGCTTTTCTACTCAAAACAATTTTTCTTGTCTTTACTTTTCCCTAAACTTTACTATACCACAATTTATATTATTTAATTCCATCAAGTTTACACAACACAAAAATGTTGTCGTATTAACATTCCCAAAAATTTACAAATCCACAAATTCTCTATTTAAACTCCCACAAACGTTATTCAACCAATGAACGTATTTACAAACACATTGTCATTTCAACAGAAAATGTTGTCGTTTTTACTTTAAAATCATTGTCATTTCAACAGAAAGTTGCTGTATTTACTTCCCCATTACCACATTGTTACTACATAGAAAATTTTTGTCTTTATTACTTACCATCAAGTATTCCTACCAAAACATGTTATCTTTTTTACATTGCCACAAACGTTAAGACAAAATTTTCTTTATTTACATTACCATAATTTTCTAACACCAATTTTGTCTGTTTTTACATTACCAAATTTTACTACACATACTTTTTTCTTATTTACATTACACATTTGATATCAACAATGTCTCTTATTTATTTTACTACATTGACTAAACCGAAAATTTTTCTTTATTTTCATTCCTCAGTTTTACTACAAGACAAGGTTCGTATTTACTTTAAAAACCAGTTGTTATTACATAACAATTTTGTTTGTTTTTTACTTTCCCATCGGGTTGTTACTACACTAAAAATTTTTAAATTAAAACTTCCCATAAATTTGTTATACACATAAAATTTTTTTTCTTTTTTTACACTACCTAAATAGTTACTACCCGCAATTTGACTTATTTACATTACCATAATTGTTTACCAAAAATTGTTTTCGTATTACATACCAAAGTTTTACTAAACAAACAATTTTATTTTTATTTCTTTCCCATCATTTTTTAAATACACAGACATTTTTCTTATTTACTTCCCATCAAGTTGTTACAACTCACCATTGTTATCTGTATTTTTTTAAACCATCAAGTTTTTACTCACCAATGTGTCTTTATTTAATTATCATCATTTTATAACAAACAATGTTCTTATTTCATTTCCCATTCATCATTGTTACTACATAACAAATTGTCTTTATTTACATTAACAAAAGTTTTTATTTTACTCACCAATTTTGTCTTAACATTAACTAATTGTTCTAAAAAACCAATTTATCTTTATCTACTTACCATAATTTTTATATTACAGAAAAAGTTGTCTGTATTTACTTACCACATTTTTTTACTACACAACATTTTCTTTATTTACATTACCTAAGTTGTTATTTCTCACACAATTTGTCTTTATTTTACATTACCATAAGTTTTACAAAATCACAAATTTTTTGTCTGTATTAATATTAAAATCAAGTTTTTACTACACGACAATGTTATCTTTATTTTACTTTTCCATCAAGCTTATAAGACAATGTTTTTTTTTTTTATTACCATAATTTTTAACCTCACACAATTTATCTGTTTTTTACTTTACCATAAAGTTTTTACTACAAAACAACTTATCTGATTTACATTCCATATTTTACAAACAACAGTTATTTTATTTATATTACTATCAGATTTATAACAACAATGTTTTATTTACAATACCCAATTTGTTATACACAAAAAATTTAATTTTTTACATTCCATCAATTTGTTATACACATAAAATTTTTGTCTTTATTTACACTCCAAAAAATTTAAAACACATACAATGTTGACATATTTACATTCCCAAAATTTTGTTACTACCACAAAAATGTTTCTGTATTCATTCCTAAGTTTTTACTTACTCACACAATTTGTCTTATTTACATTACCAAATTTTGTTACAAAATCACACAATGTTTCGTTTTTTACATTACATCAATTGTTCTACTCACAAAAATTTGTTATTATTTACATTCCCACAATTTTGTTACACACCGACAATTTTTTTAATTACTTACCAAAAAATTTTTTATACCACAAAATTTCTCTTTTTTACATTCCCATACTTATTACTTCTCAAACAATTTTTAATTTATTTGCCATAGTTGTTTCTACACAAAACAAATTGTCTTTTTTAAACTTTCCCATACGTTATTACTCCCCAACAATGTTATTTTATTTACATTAATTAATTATACTAAAACAATGTTATCTTATTTACTTCCATCAATTTTTTTACTAAACATGACCAACTAACATGTAAATACCCCAAAGTTTTTTTTTTTTGTTCTCTTCTATTTTAGGGGGGGGGCTTACGCCCCTTACTTTTAATAAAAAACCAGTCAAGTCTTCCACCTCGACATGCATTTTTCCCTTTCCTCTATTTTGAAGAAGATTCAACGAATTCATTTTCCATCAAGATGGGGGACCGCCTCACTTTCCGGGTTGGGTGTACATGAACAAAAAACAAATCCTGGGGGCTGGGTTGGCTGACCGTGCCGACGAGTTGTCGTGGGGGAGTACCCTCAACACCGACTGAACCCCATACATTCTTGAGTTGGTTTGAAAGACAAAATATTTTTACACCTCTCACATCTGCTGGGGCTAGGCAAAATCACAGCCATCGTTGGGCCGTCCCCCACACACTAAACAAATTTTGCAACGTTTTATGCCGGGAAAAGGGGGAACAATATCAATCACTTAAACTGTAAAAAAGCTTCCCGGGGTTTTTATTCCTGTAAAAATTTTCAATTAATCTCATTTTTCCCTTTCCTATAACTTTTCGAAAGTGTAAAGATCATTTTTCCACCTGTTAATCTTTGCTTTAAGAGCATTTTTTTTTTTTAAATTATTGTATATCGACATGTTTTAATAAAGTTTAACGATATATGAATATGAATGTTGTTTCCTAAATGTTTTTTTCCCTTCCACTATATTAATTCAATTTTCCTATTTTTTTTATTTTAATAAGTTTTATTTTAAAATCAATTATTATTGGGGAATTTTATAATATTTAAAAATTTTTAATTGTTTATACTCATTTTTTTTAGGCCTACTTAAGTATATAAATGTCCATTTTTATTTTTAAGGGATTAATGTTAGAAAACATGGGCTTAAAGTAAGCATACATCACAAAGCTTTCGATAAGGCGTTGGACTATGGGGGTGTACAAGCAAAATAAAAAAAAGTCAAAAATCAGATCATACTTGCGAAAGATTTTGGGAAGGTCTAAAATATTGAAGGCTGAAAATTAAAAAAATCATTTTTCCCCTTTTTCTCCAAAAGGGGTTTTAAAAAAAAAAATGATTATTGATTAATTGGGTTAAAATAACCCATTATTACTAAATAAAAAAAATTGAATTGTATTTAATTTTCTTAAAATAGACTTTTTACCTATTAGACATGGTTAAAAAAAAGGTTTATATCACATATACAAATTTTAAAAACAACCAAAAATTTTTCCCCCGAAATCATAGAAACCTTTTTATTTTACGATTTGGGAAACCCATTTTTGAATGAAATTTTAAAAACATTCAAAAGAAATGTATTTTGCCAAAATTCAAGCATATCCCAATTATGATTTTTTCCACTAAATTGAAAACTAAAAACACAGCTCAGAAAAGGGTCATGTTTTTTTAAAAAACATGGACGTTGATGAGTGTCGAAAAATGAAAAATAAAATGAACCCTTTAAACCATTAAAAGTTTCTGTTTTATAAATTTTTTTTAAACCTATGGGGCTTGATTTTTTTTAAGTTTAATAATGAAATTTCAATACAAACCTCCTATCTTTTGGGCCCAAACCAGTTGTTCGGGTAAAGACTTGAGTCGCTTAGAATAATAAAAATCACCAGGGCTGCGATGGGGGAGAGGTTTCGAACCTTAGGTTTTACTTCAAGAAAAAATTGTTGAAAATTCTTAATAAGAAATAATGATCTTTTCTTTATCGTCATCGCAAAGAAAAAAGTTGCTGGCCAAATTTAAAAAAATAAATAGGACTTAATCAAACCCTTATTTATTTCATCTTTTATTCCTTTCAAGACACTGTATTCACATTTTTCCAATATGGCAGCCGTAAACGGGATGGATCAGGAGGGTTACCTTTATTTCGTGCAGATCTTGACTTAAAAAAACATTTATAATACCATTTTATTCTGGGACAAAATTAAAGCTACCAGCCTAGATGAATAAGGAGAATGTATGATAGGCGTGGACACTGGTTGATAGGATTTTGATACGGTTGATGTGGGGACTAGTTGATAGGGTGTGATTAGGTTAATATAGAGAAAGGTTGATGGGAATTTAATAAAGGTTTGATGAATAGACTGGTGATAGGGTACGAAACTGTTAGCTAAGTTGTTTTGGGCTGGTAAAATAAGATGTGGTTTAAAGCTGAGGGGGAGTTGATAATACTTTGTTTTCCTATTTAGATGAAACTTTGTTTGTTTTGAGATATGAACTATATGATCATTATTATATTAACCATTATTTCTGCAGCAAGAATTTTTTTTTGGAAAACACACGAGTTTAATGGCTGGAATCATAAACCCTTTGGGAAACCTGAATTTACCGTTTTCAAATGTCATATATTTCAGAAGTGAATAATCATCTTGTTGGGGTTAAAATTTTTTGTTATGATCATGGAGTATGTAGACTCAATCAAGATCCAATAACCGGGAATATTTATTGCGGTTTATTTAAAACACGTTTGTCATTTGTGTGTAATATAAGAAATTGAGTAACGTTTATTGCCCTTAATAAGAAATCTTTTTTAAATTTGTCAGGTTTAACTGGTTTGGTTATTTTAAATCTTTTCAATTGAGCTTAATATAGAAGTACTTAGTAACAATTTTTTTACAATAAGCTCTCCAAAAACCACCAATCAAATAGTTCTCTTCATACTATTCTAAATTCAGCAAAACTATTAAACGTTTTTCTAGCCAACTTTTAGCCTTTTTTTTTAAAACCATTATTGTAAAAGCAACTTTATACTTTAAATCAACACTTAAATATTTTTTCCTACTCAATATAATATTGTTCTGATGAGGGTTTTGTTGCAGTTGATGGTGAGCGAAAAGGGGGGAAAAACCTCTAACACCGCTGGGTCCGGACGATGGATGCCATCGTCCACTCAACCTGTTCGCAATGAACATTTTTTTCCAGGGAAATGACGGCCGCCCCCATTGTACAAAAGAACAAGAGGACCTTAAACGGAAGGGTAAGTATGGGTCAGTAGGTCAGTCACCTTCCCTATCAAGACAAGAAGACCCATCTGAGAGAACATTTTTAAAGTCAGCCACTTTCCGGATTGAGCCAACAAGAGCTTCTTCTCTTGAACTGTAGCGTCATCACAGGAACAACTCCCTTCGTGGTAATATTGTAAGATCGTCCAGTCGGTCCAGTCAACCTTCCGTGTCAGGTCAACAAGGTTCTTCATTCAGTATGTTGCATTCCAAGTCCATGATGTTGACTCAAGAAGCTGTTGCTCACATCAAGAAAAACATCTGTATTCGATAGAAAAACTCGTTATCTTATAATGAAGGCGTGTGAATATTTACAAGATAAAAACAATTGTAAGTAAATCCAATAGGGAGTCAGCCAACCTTCAGGGAGTCAGCCACCTCCAGTTGATCGGTCACCTTCAGGAGTCAGCCACCTCCAGTCATCCCCGGGGGCCACCTCCAGGGAGTCCCGGCCACCTCCAGTCAGTTCAGCCAACTCCAGTCAGTCAGCCACCTCCAGAAAGTCAGCCACCTCCAAAAGTCAGCCGCCCTCCAGTGAGTCAGCCACCTCCAGTGATTCAGCCACCTCCGGGAGTCAGCCACCTCCAGTCAGTCAGCCACCTCCATGGAACCAGCCCCTTTTAGGGAATCATCCATTCCAGGGAAAACCAGCCTCATCTTCTAGAAATCCATCTCAAGAGGATGGTAGAGATACATTGGTAAGTCGTTCTTCTGGGTTTTGAGGGTTCATTCATTTTTTCTGACCATAGACACCACTCATCACGCTTCTATACAAAGGGGAGAAGGCGCTATCAGGCTTCACCAATGGATAGGAGCCTGATGGGTTAATTGAGTTTAGATCACCACCAAATTTGTGGACCTTTAAATTCATATATGCAGACGCTTCCCTTATTTATTCAAACACCTTCCAAACAGGCTATTTATTAAAGGAATTCATCCCTCCCATCATTTAAAAAACAACGTCAAGAAGAAAATTCAAGTAAGAAACGTGTCCTATACACCCTTTCCCCTTAGCACGTACATACTGTGGCATTTATCGTAAATATGGACACTCATCATCTTTTAAAATTAAAAAAATAAGGAAAAGTGTTGGGAAAAAAAAATTAATTAATACGGGCAACCATTATAAAAGGGGAAATTTTTTTAATATTTTAAAAAAGGGCTTTTAAAAACAAATATGATATAAAATAGATAAAACAATTAAAATTAAAAAAGAAAGACAAACCGAATAAAAGGAAATTTTTAAGGGAAAAAAAATTAAATTGGGGGATATCAAAATTTTTGGGGAATATTTGGATTAAAAAGTCAAAAAATAAAAATAGTTTTTTTAAATTTTGGAATTAAAATAACTCTCATTCTTAGGGGCAGATAAAAATAAATAAAAATTTTTTAAAAAATAGAGGAGAAATTTGGCAACAAAATTTAAAATAACACGCGATAAATACGAAGATTAAAAAAATAAATTTTGATCAAATGTTTTAAAAAAAATCCGAAAAATAAGATTGTCTTATTTTTAAAAGTTGTAATAAAAATTAAAAATAAAAATTAAACTAAAAACTCATCAAATAAATATTAAAATTTCCAATAATAAGTAAAAATTCGGGAAAAATAAGGAACGAACATTAAAGAGGAAGCGGTCAAATTAAAAAAAGGGAATTATCGAATTTAAAAATAAATGAGAAATATTTAAAAGGAAGTTTGAATAAATAAGGGGAGGTTTATTATATAAAAATAAAAAACTATCTTTAAAAATTAAATATTGGGATATTTTTAAAAAAGTTTGAAAAATAAATAACAGCACAGAAAATAATTTAAAATTAAAACAATAAATTTTATCTCAAAAAACTTTTTCCCCCGTGGCCGGGTCTTTTGTAAAATCCCCATCTCCCCCTTATTTTCTTTACCGCTCCTCTCACTTCACACTTTTGCGCTTCCTTTCCCTCTTGTTCTTGGGCCCCTTTTTCTTTCCCTACATACTTCATATTCAAAAATTTCTTGGAATCCTCTCCCCTTACCCTCCCAATTTCAGTCCATACCATTCCCTCCTACTTTTTCCCCTTTCTACCCTTACATCAACCTAATCTTTCGCTTTATTCCAATCCTATCTTTCTGATACACTACATGTTTCCCCAAAAAATTCATTTCCCCGGCCTTCACTTCCTTTCTCTTTTTCCAAAGGGCCAAATTTCCGTTTTATATATTACAAATGGTTTTTGCGGGGTTCCCCACACTTCTTACCAAAACATTTTTTTACAAAGTTTAAAATATTTTTGGGAAAAAAAAAGTCTGACTTGTAGTTATTTATGCTGAATTCAAATATTGTAACTAGTTTTTTTCTACCATGCATGGATTTTATAGTGATATAATAGTTCTAATTCTGAAAAAGTATTTAATCACATACCTGTACTTTTAAACATTTATTAATATAAACTAATAAGTGATAGTTGATGATTTTCTTTATAGTTAGCTCTGAAAAATCCCTCATAAGTGCCTAGGGCAAAATAGTTTGCGATCATACAGAACTACTCTTTCCCATGATCAAAATGTCCTTGGTGGAAATGTTCCTCGCTGCGGTTCGTGCGGAAGAAATTTAATGATAGTTCAAGATGAAATGAATTTAAGCACAATTACACCCATATCATTGACTGACTGAAGAGTAATCCACATTGTCATGTAGTTCTATGTATAAGTTTTCCAAAAATGTTTCTGTTAACACTTAAGGATTGATCCACTGCTGTATTTTCAAATTGGCCTCACTATTATCATCAAGTTGTTATAAATATAGAACCACTCGTTATTGATAAGGAACGAATTGGTATAAAAATAATTATATGATTTTCTTTAACTAAACAAAAGTCTGACATGAATAATCAACAATTCAAATTATTAATAAATTTGTCGAGAGTAATTAAGAAGTATAGCGTTTAAATAATTAAGGAACTTGGTACACAATATATATGGATAAAGTAGGAATTAAGATGATGAAAAAGGAGTCAGAATTAATTAGGAGAATGAATTTCATTAATCAAAAACGGGTAAAAATAAATAGGAACAAGTCTGAATAATTAAAGAATTAAAAAGAGGGAAATTAAAGTGTAAAAAGTCAGATTAAATAAGAACAAGTCGAAAAGTAATAATTTGATCAGAATGGATTACGTATTGAATCAGATTAAATTATAAATGGTAAGAATGAAAAGTATTCTAGTTAATAATAATTATATTGTATGAGTCCAATACATCCCATTCACTTTAGGAATTACTCCTCTTAACCCTCTAACCCTCGCGTGGGCACGGGTAAATTATGACCCCTCTGTGGAATTTTGTTTTGTACCCTATTAGAGGGTTTGGTTCTACTGTTCCCTCACTTAGTTCTACATTTCTTTTATTGTTTGATTCTCAATGGTTACATTGCTTTCAGTTCGAATCGTGCTTTTGTACCGTTTTATGGTCCTGTTTTCTCGTTTACTGGGTCAATAATTACCCACGCGGTGTTTGGTGTAATGCTGTCTTTTTTTTTGTTCCGAATTTTTTCTTGTTTAATTTAATTTATTGACTAACTGTATTCCTTTTTAGTTATTTAATTATCCATTTCGTGTGATTTTTAACAAATTATAATGTCTTATGAAAGAGAACAGCAACGTTTTATACATGAACTTATCGAAGATGTTTTTAGGTCAAAACTCTGTGAGAGGAAGATTGGGAGGCTGTAGTTCAAAAACAGAAGATTATTAGAACGTTAGGAAATCAAATAGTGAATTCTGAACAAAGTGCTTGACGAGTCAGAAGGTAGTACAGAAGGAACTGATGATGATTTACTTTTTTTTATTGGCTAGGATGGGCAATATTGTGGATAAATAAAAACTTAAAGACAAGCGGCTCGAGTTACTTGCAAGTAATATATTTCCAACCGATGATGCTCCAGGCGTTCTAATTTAGGTAGAATGCAAAAACATCCTAGAAAGTTGGGGTTTATTTTTTCATGGCGAGTTATTGCAAAAAAATGTTGATTACACCAACCATAAAAATTAGTAATCTAAGAGAAAAACTACCTACGAGATAGGGATGCTCATGACACAAATATATTGAGGTTAAAAGCTGTAATAGGTCTATTATATTAGCTGGAATGAGGAAATGTCCATACTATTATTAGAGAATTTTTTATGGCAGCAGTTGGTCTGGTTTTCAACTTTTTAGATGTGTCATGTTCTCTATCTCGATTTGAATTTTAATTTCCTGCATTGCGATTTTGATAATTGGCATAACTGAGAGGAAAGGAAAAGGATTGACCGGCTTGCTCCAGTTAGAGAATTGATAGAATAATTTGGTAGAAAAATTTCAAAGATTATTTTACTCATCAAGGTGTATGATAACTATTGATGAAAGCTCGAGAGCTTTATGTGTAGATGTACATTCAAACAGTATATACAAAAACAATGCTGCAAAATATGTATCAAAAGGTGTTTGCATTGGTTGATTCAAAATGTATTTACACCCTACAAACCTGGAAGTTTATGCGGTGTTCACAGCTTGAGGGTTCTTGCAAAAGTTTCAAATTCTGTAGATGTTATGCGTTTAGTTGCAATCAGTAAATTCCAATTTGAAATATAACCACCGATAAATGTTTACCAGCGTGCCTTTGCTGAAGAGCTCCTAAAGAAGAAGCTAACGATAGTAGGGACTATAAGGAAAAAAATAAGCGGGAATGAGTCCTCAAGAATTCCTTGCTAAGCGCCAAGTCTCTCCAGTATTTTTGGGTTTGATGATTAATAGAATACATTAGTATCATACGCCCCACAAAAGGGAAAAACTTTGTCATATCTTCTTTCAACCTAATGCTTGATGCAATAACATTGATCAATCCACAAGAGAAAAACAAAAAAGCCTGAATAATAATGTGTTAGTATGACAACGAAGGAGGTGCGGATACGTGTCCAGCTGTCTTTCATTGTATCTGTTTCTAGAAAAACTCGTCGTTGGCCTCTTGCATTGATCTATTCATTCCTAATACAGCCGCAATAAATTCCCATAGTAATTGTTGCTTCAAATAATAAATTTGAAATGCGAATTGTGAGAAGAAAGTTTGCTTTCAAGAGCTTAGGTCTAAGCCTTGTTACACCCCACATGGAGGTCCGAGCAACATCCATTGTCTTCCAAAGAGTTGCAGTTGACATTCAGACAGATATTATTCCATCCAAAGAAGTAGAAGAACCGCAAAAAGAGAAACGTTTCGTGGAAGTGTGAAGTGTGCCCAAGAGCAAAAGACCAAAAAAAACAATTTTTTTTGCGGAAAGTTTTACAAATGTGTCATTATGCCAAGGAACACATTGTAGTTCTGTGTGTGGCCTGTGTAACAGAAGACATGGAATGAACAAAAATTTAAGATAAATTGTTTTGAAAAAATAAATACAAATAAGTGACTAATTGTATGAGCTAAAAAATTTATTTATTATAAGTATTTTAATCAAAATTAATATTAATTACATTAAGATATGCATATCATTTTATTTTGCTTAAGTCATTCTTTGATTATTATTTTTTATCTATTCTAGTAATAATTTTTCTATAATTCTATATATAAATTAAATTCCAAATATGCTGGGGTCATTATGAACCCCATGCGAGTATTAGTGTAAGAAATTGCACGCGAGTGTTACCGGGTTTAAAGGTCTTTTTTATACCATATTCTACTATATATCGATTTCTGCCAGGGAAAAAAGCCTTTCAGAAAACAATTCCCATGCCTGAACAGACTTTATACTACATATACAATGAATAGGTGATTTTGAAAACAAGGTACAATTGCGAATAAACAAGCAGAAAATAGTTTGAGTAAAATATTAGGAATGAATCAAAATATCTAAAAGAACGAATCGTATGAATTAGGGAGACAGTTCAGAATAAAAATATTCAACAGTCAGAACAGCATAACCAAGAAGGAATGATTGGAATATTTAAGAGAAGTGTCAGAACAAATTTGAGGGTGATTGATTCGGTATCGATAAGAACAGAGTCAGAATAAATAAGGATTGAGTCAAATAAATAAATATTATTTTGGAACAAATAGGAAATAATATATTAAGGGGAAGAAACAAGTTTCCAAATAACATAAGGAACTATTTGTGAATACATAGCTGCATAAGTTAGAGTGTTGGAAATCTAAAGTTCCTGAGGGGGTCAGTTACAAAAGTTTACTTGACTTTTAGCCCTATGTAAGGACATACACATTAATTTTTAGTTTTTATATAATGGGGTACATCAAATAAACAGGGATGTTTCGGACCTTCCCTTCTCCCTTATCTATGGGCTTACTATGTTTATGTCCAACACCTGCTTAGAATCCAAATTTAAATTAAAAGATAAAGCCATTTTCAAGATAATTTGAATTAAAGCAATAACAGTCTATGCACTAGCATGAACCCATTTTGCTTGAAAAACTAGAAACATTGTGTTTCATCATGTAAACACTCCTTGTGATATACATTTTACAAAATCATAGCAAATGTGGAGAACATTCACTTTTTTTTAAATATGTCGTTAGTAACTAGCCTTAAAATTTTCTCCTTAAAAAATAGGGAATACCGATTTTTTGTCGTCCGTTCCAAATACTCTGCAGAAATTAATTTCAAAGAAATTTGTTTGAGAAAAAAAATTTCACCAAATCTTAAAAACAGTATTAATAAACAAACCCTAACTTTAAAGGCTAGATTAAAATATAAAGATGTTGAAGGTAATACCCTTTAACGCCAAGATATCAAGCTTGATCAAAATTCGTCTCAAACCATTTTGGTTGTGGCACTAAATAAAGACAGAAACAGCGAGGTATACAGACAGAATTATACAGAAAAACATTTTTGGGTTCAGAGGTATATAAAATGAAATATTTAACATTAATGGCCAAGGTCGAATTTTAAACTCTTTAAATTATTTTCTCTTTCCTAGAGAAGTAAAGATTACATATAAAGAAGTCAAACACATCACAATAATTAAATACCTATATATGAAGGAAAGTTTGGGGCGCGAGAGCAATCATTACTATTTCATAATTGAGTTTGATTCTTTTATTGTCAAATATATTCGAAAATACCACCTCGGTTTGGGTTTGTTTCCCATGTCATTGTCTCATTATTCAATATTATTCAATTAAGATGTATATGTTAAAAATAAAGTGTTTTGTAACAAAATATTATAAAAAACATTTTTATCTCAAAAAGTTTACATATGCGAATACTATATTGTTTAGTAAAATCCCAATGACATAGTATTGATATTACCCGCAAGTGGCTTATGGTCAAGACATAAGTCTCTTTGCTGGTGTGTAAGATATTCAATAGTTTTAATCCCGCGAGTGTATTGAGGTACGTTTTTTTTTCAAAATCGTTGCCATCTCTCCTTCAAAAAATGCTTGTACATTTACCTAAATTTTACCTATACCATTCTAGAACAAAGTACCATAATAAGTAGCCCACTTATATGTAAAGTGGGCAGAGGAAAGTCACTTATTGTGGTGACATAAGCATACAGCTACAGTATTACATGATGTGTTGTGGTACTGGGAGGTGTCTTCCCGGTTGACATTGGATACAGGAAGGAAATATTAGAAAATCTGATTATTTAATAGGTGCTAATGAGATGTTTTGAACAATGATAATATGGGGCCCGGAAACCCTCAAAGAAAAAAATTCTTTTGGTATTTTTCATTTTTTTAAAAACGGAGTATAAAAGTATGAAATGACTAGAAATAATTACGCTACACATTTTTAAAAAGTGGCCAGGGAAATTTTTTTTTAAAAATTATCTGGGTTTATCTGTTTTAGGAACAAAACTGGGGACAATGTTGTTGCAAAAACTTTTGCCACTAAAGTAGAATTGAGAATTACTAAGTAAAAGGATTGTTAGGAGGGAAATATGATGGGGTTGGTGTGGAGGGGGGAAAAAAGTATGGTCAATTATTATATTTTCATAGCTTTTTGAAGACTCTAAAAGGGATTTAGAAAAAAAGAGATAAAAAAAGACTTTGAATGGTGTGATACAGGAGGGGGGAAACAGAAGAATAAAAGAATTTGACTACTGAATGAGGATAAAGGAGAAAAGATTCCCTTTTTGAATGGGTGAAAAATGATAGAGTGGAAGAAAATTTAAATTTTAAGTAGGGGAAAGAAAATAGGGCGATTAGAAATCTAACATGATAAAGAGAATATTTAAATGATGGGAATAAATTAGATAATAAGGGTTTATAAGAAAGGGACATTGTTTTGGGGTGAGGAATTTGCCCTTTAATTAGAGAAAAAGGTTAGAGTCCTTTATTAAAGATGAATACAAAGGGGATAGCAGCTAAAAGCAGTGGCTTGATGCATAGGGGTATGGAGGGGGGTGGGGCCCTAGGGTAAAACATTTATTGGCATTGTACCAAGAATAACAGACAATCACTCTCCTGCGGTGTTTAGGTGGAAAGGGGCCAGTTGGTGGATAGCCCGCTTGGCTTGATTTGGTAATGTAGAATAAACCCCCAGTTTTTTTAAAAAGTTTTATTTTTTGCCCAAATTCCCCTTTTGAATAGATTTTGGATAAGTTGGTTTTTAGCTTTTAAAGCCCAAAATAGATTCAAAACCAGAAAAAATAGAAAATTGTTTTGGTCGTAAATTTTTTGTTAATTTTTTTTTTTAAAAATTCATTTTCAGCAGCTCTTTCAGCCAATTTTTTGGATTTAATCTTTTGTTAAGGTATTTTCCTTTTGGGTTCTTTGATTGAAAATAAATGTTATCATTGAATTTAAAATTTATATTTTTGGTTTCTTTCCCTTTAGTTTAGTTATTGTTTTTTTTAGTTATTATTTTGTATTTTTTTAAAAAAAGGGCTATTAGAAATTTGATCAATAAAAATCCCGGTAGATTAAAAATTTTAAAATTTGATTTTCCTCATTTGTTTTTTTCATCAACATATTTTAATTTTAAAATTTTCTTTAAAAATTTTTTGGGTTAAAAATTTTCTTTATTAAAAGAAAAAGGAAAAATTTAAATTTCCCCGATATGTGTTTAATTAATTTCTTCATTTGGAAAAAATTTAATTATGAAATAAAAACAATTAAAAGGTTTCGTTTTGGTTTTAAAAGTTCATATACTGTAAAAAATTTTTTTTTTTAAAATTTCAGGGTTACCTGATACAATTTTAAATTTAAAATTTTTCCGAAAAATAATTCTAAAAATTTGATAAAATGCATTTGTTCCTAATTTTTTAAAGGGTATGATGTTTTCATTGGAATAATTTCAATTTTTTTTTAAAAATTGCGGTCACTAAAAACCTGACAAAATTTTCATCACAAACTCACCAAATAAATTTGGGTGTCAAGGGCTAGTTTTTATTTCAATAAAGAATTTTGTATTAAAACCAAAAGAATTTTTTTTTTTCTTTTACAGGGTTTTTACATGCTGGATTTAAATTATTATTTAAATTTTTGATTTGGTTGGGGTTAAGGACCCCAAGCAAAAAAGGTCTTGAAATTACATCATTGGAACATCATTCTTGGGGAAAGCGTGACGATCCCAAAAATAGAAATCCAAAAAAAACCCAAGCGTTCTTGAGGAAAAGTTCATTTAAGTAAGTCCCCCCCTTTTGTTTTTTTGAAGAATGGGAAAGTAAATACATATGTCCCTTTTTTGGGGAAAGTTTATTATAAATTGGGACTGAAGAACGCTTTCAAAATGTGCCTAAACAATGTCATGATTGCGAATTTCCCCAAACCCCAATTTCTTTAAGAAATTTAAACACGGTTTTTATACATTAAAAAAGTTGAGAAGAATTTGGGGATGGTATGGCTAGGTTTACCTGGCCTCCCCCGTTTATGGATAATTTTACAAGGCTTTCCCCAAAACAATGAAAATTAAAAACCCTTTTGGGATAAAAATCTAATAAAGCTTTAATATGAGATTTTTTTAGTTTGGGTATAGTGAATCTTGAAAAATAATTATTCCTGGGCCGAGCTTGTGTTTGTCCCCCGTATGGAAAAATTTTTTCAGTCAGTAACAAAAGAAGTGTTAAGTCTATTCCAAAAAAAAAGTTGTGTGTGTATTGTGTTGTTATTTTGGTTGATCTAAGGATTATGTAAAGGGTGAGAATACCCATTTTTTGAAGTTTTTTTGAAAAGGAAAAAAAAAGTTTCTGAATTTTGGAACGGGAAAATTTTGTTTCTTAAATTTTTCTTAATTTTTAAAAAGTGTTTTTTGGTTGGAGGGCCGATTTTAATGGGCCTTGATGAAATTACGGTGGCTTTGTGAATTTCCCTTTAACCCCCCACTGTTTTTTACTAAAGTCCTATTTGTTAAAAGTGGAGAATTTCCCAAAAAACCCAAACCCGGGCGGAATTAAGGGTTTTAAAAAAAGCAACTCTTGGCTAAAATATTTCTGCGTAATTTAGATCTTTTTGTGTTAGACAGAATACACTGGTAGTTCAGCTAGATCCCAATTAACAAAAAAAATCTGTGAATGGGGATGTACAGCATCGTGTTTGTGTAAAGTAAGAACCCCTTAATATTTTGTATTTGCAGCTATTTTAGGGTTGATCAAATCATCCTCAATAAATTGTTTTTAAAAAGTTCATTTAAGTTGGGCCCGATGAAAAAGCTCATATGGGCAGAAATTTTTGCCCCAAAACTGTGTTATGACCAATTTTTTAAACAAGTCTAAGGGGGATTTGTTAAATGGTTTATCTTATCAAAAAGAAATATTGGTGCTAATAAGTGTCCCTTTGTAACTACAAAATACTTTAGGTATAAGTCAAAAATGGATTCCCCTAATACCAAAAAATTATGTAGCATTTTCAGCATGGAGTTATGTGTATTGTCACTAGTTAATTGGTTGGTTTTTTAAAATTGAATGTGGGTGTTTGGTATCGTTTGGGAAAAAAAATTTTTGGTTGAGACATCCTATGGAATTTCAAGTTTTCTCTGGGTCATAAAAAGTCGAAGTAATGAAAATGGAAGGTACGTTGACGAGAGAGCCGGTGTAGAGAAGGAATGCGTTGTTGGACACACTTAAGATTTTAAAAGCATTTTAATTACACGTGAAAGGATTAAGGAATAGAGAGCGAAGAAGGATCAGATCCATAATGTCATGAACATCTGATGAAGAAGCGGGGGCCTAGGAAGAATTAAAACTAATGAATGTGAGAAGTGGGGATAGGATTGACTTAGAATGGTGAAGATCTGATAAAAATTAGAAGAAATTTAGATCTTGAATGAGGGTGAAGAAAAGTAGAAGATTAAGAGGATGAACGGTAGGGGGTTAGAAGTTCCCCACTCATGATGATTATAATGATGAGGACAAGGGACTAGCAGCCAAAGCATTAGGCTTGATGCGCTAGGGGTAATGGAGGAGGGCCTGCGGCCCATGGGCCTAAAATATTCATGAGAGTTATATGCAAGAAGAACAAACTATCATTCTTTATTGCGCTGACAGTGGAGAGTTGCGTTAGTAGTGTGCTGTGAATGTATATGAGTGTATTGAAGTTCGTTTTTATCGAAAAACGTTGCCATCTCTTCTCCTACAAGAATGCTGTACATTTACTTACATTTTTCCCAGAAAAATGCCATAATTAATGCATAAATGTGCAGAGGAAGGCACTTATTGTGGTGAATAAGCATACAGTGACAGTATTACATGATGCTGTTGTGGTACTGGGGGGTGTCATCCCCGGGTTTACATTTGGATTACAGAAGGGAATTATAAGAAAATTGATTAATTGATAGGTGCTAATGAGATGTTTTAGAACAATGTAATATGAGAGCCTGAGTAACCTCAAAGGAAAATAATCTTTTGAGTATTTTCATCTTTTTAAACGAGAGTATAAAGTATGAAATGATAGCAATAATTACGCTACACACTTTAGAAGTGGCCATGGATATTTTCTTGAAAATTATTGGGTTTAATCTGTTTTGGAACAAAAATGTGGACAATGTTGTTGCAGAACCGTTTGCCACATCATGTACGAAATTGAGAATTATAAGTGTGGATGTGTTTGAGGGAAACGTGGATCGTGGTTGGTGTTGAGGAGGAAAAGTATGGTAAAACTTATTGATATTTTCTAGCGTTTTTGAAGACATTACGGGGTTTTGGGAAAAGAAGGATAAGAAAAATCTTTAAAAGGTGTGATACAGCAGATGGAGAAACAGAAAAAATAAAAAAATTTGACAACGAATGAGAGATAAAAATGAGAAAGAGATTAATTTTGAATGGTGAATATCTGATTGGGTGGAGAAATTTAAAATATTTAAATAGGTGAAGAAAATATGGGATTAAAAAAATAAAATGTAACAGGAATGTTTAAATTATAGAATGAAATAGACCTAATTTGTTTTTGGGGAAGGGGAATTATTTTAGAGGATGAGAGAATTTGTACTTTTAAAATTTTGAGTGAAGGTTAGAACCCCCTTTTTAAGATGAAGACAAGAGGCTAGCGCTAAAAAAGTAGCTTTTTGCGCTGGGGGGATGGGGGGGCCCGCGGTTTGGGCCCTAAAACATTTATTGGCGTTGTGCAAAAGAAAACAGACTTCACTTCCGGTGTTGACATTTATAATTTGGTGGCAGTGCGTGTGAGCCCCCTTGGGTATGTTTGGTAAGGGGGGAAAAAATTCCTAGTATTTTTAAAAAAAAACTTTTTTTAGTTCGCTCCAAATTACTCTTTTGAAGAGATTTGGTATAAAGTTGGTGTTTATAGACTTTTAAAGTCCACTAGAATTCAAAAAACCCGGAATAAAGTAAATTGTTTTTGGTCGTTAAACTTATCCCTTTTTTAATGTATTTTTTAAAATCCCTTTTAAGAGCTCCTTTTACCAAAATTTTAGATCTTAAATTTTTTCTTTCGGGATTTACCCGTTGGGTTTTTTTGAGAAAATAAATTTATCATTGAAATTTAAAATTAATTATTTTTTATTTACCTTTTGTTTGTTATTTTTTTTTTATTTTTGTATTTTTTAAACTAAAGGGCTATTCCATGTATTGATAAAATGAAAATAAACCGAGTTTTTAAGATTTAATGAATTTTCCCTAGTTGTTATTTCCCCAAATTAGATAATTTAAATTTTTCTTA
>JBCFYV010010035.1:0-22378 GCA_039000515.1 Timema cristinae
ATTTAAATATGTACTCTATTTTTTATATCATTTTTTTAGTTGTTTTAAAATTTTTAATAAAAAATTTTAATGACACATGACAAATAGTTTGTAATCAAAGACTAAACCAATTTTTAATTTTTAACCTCATTCGTACAAATTGACTGTACCACTAAATTAATAAATTTTTCATCAAAAGAAAAACAGTTATTTACTACACCACTCTTCTTCAGTCAACAACCCTAAGGTTAGTGTAATGTGATTTCTATTCATCTAGAGCAGGGCATGTGATTGGCGTACAGCTGGTTAATGCTGCAGAACCATTTAGTAGATGTCCCATGTACTTGAGTTCAGGAATTGTGGTCATTCCTCCATATCGTTCACAATTTCTGTTCGCCTCAGCTGATTGTAACATACAAACGTCGGGTCCTGAGACTATACCACTTTACCCCAAGACCACCGAGCTGACATACTATATATGCTGGAAATTGTATACCACTTATGTGGATCAAAATAGTATTTGATCGAGTCAATTATGTAAAATATATGACTCATCTTAATCACCCATCCACAATTAATGATAAAAAAAAAACAAAGGGACAGCTTCTAGAACCATCCACTTTTAAAAAAATCACCTAAGTGAAAATGAAATAAGAGGATATAATAATTATAGATGTATCTCACAACTACTAACATGATATAAAATTTTATGATATAATTCTAATGGATCAACTCCATGTGCAGAGAAAATATTGGGTTATCATCAGTGTTGATTTTGACAAAATAGATCAACAGATTAGATGTTTTGATATACAGCAGATATTGAGGAAAAAAGTGGGACTACATCATGAGTTAATTTTACATAGATTCAAAATGGCCTATGATTAAGATAAAATAACTGATGTTTTAGTTGTTTTTGGATACCCAAAAAATTTGTCAAGCTAAATGTTTGACAGATACACATGTTATGGTGTGAGCTTGGTGACACTTATCAGACACACTTGAAATTGAAACAAGAAAATAAACTTTCACCATTACTTTTTAATATAACAGAGTATGTTATTAGGGTAATGTAAGAAAGTAGGAAAGGGTTGACACTTAACCTAGTACAATGCAGCTATTAGGATATACAGATTATTTAAGTTTGTTGGGCAATAGTAAGGAAGGTATGGCAAGAAATGGAAACATTTTAATATATAGTAAGAAATAGGTTAAGGGAATGATGAAAAGATTATGTATATGATAACACAGATTGAACCAATACTGATGACAGCTAGAAGATTTAGGGTCAAATCTAGGTTGGGTCTACCGAGTTGTCTTTTCCAAATGGCTTTCCACTCTCCCTCCATGCAAATGCAGATTAATTTCTTTCAATATAACAATCATAATTCCTAACACCTTTACGTAATTATACCTGGATGGGTAGTAAGATGCGGTGGTAAAAAAATAACTTAGGGCAACATTTCATTTGACAGGTTAATGACTTTAAATGTTTAGAAACAATTTTAACAAGCAATGGTGATATTAATTTTAAAATTAGGAAATAAATAAGTAAGAAAATGCATGCAATTACTCATTAAGTTGTTGACATTTCTATTGCCTGTTGTCAAGGAATGTAAAACTCAGGATATACTAAACAATTTTATCGGTTCCTCTGGGTGTGAAATATGGTCTTTACATGATGAAAAAATATTTAGGGTGCTTGAATTAAAAGGGCAAAGGAATATATTTGGTCCAAAAATGGTTGATACTAGTGGGGAGTGGATTAAGTAACAAAGATGAGTTACATAACTTGCACTCCTAAGACATTGTTAGGGTAATAAAATTTTTAGATTACGGTGGCAGGATATGCTGCACGAATGGGAGACTCTAGAAACATCTTCAAAATATTGAATAGCAAACCTAATGGGAAGACCTAGATACAGATGTGAGGATATTATAAGAATTGATTTGAAAGAGATAAAGATGCAATGAGGACAGCTAGCTAGCTCAATATAGGGATAGGTGGTGTACTTTTGTGTGGCAATGACTTTTGAGTTCCTAATGCCATAGAGAAGTGAAACCTTGAATCCCCACCCCTGAGACTTGGAATGGGCTTACCTTCAAACTTTTTATGTTTAAAAAATAAAATTGCATATTCCCCCTTTAATAAAAAAAAATCCACAAATTGACTCAATATATATTAAAGCTAAAACTTGTGGCGGAGATTTATGATTTTACCAGTGGTCATAGCCTAAACTTTAAGCTTGGCTACACTACTGGCACTAGGCTAGTACTTAGTGGATGTCTATACCATAAAATTGGACAAAATACTTCAGAGAAATCCATGCTACATGAAAATGATGAAGATATCAAAGATCCTCAGAGAAGAATAATCTGTTCGACTTTCTGATGTCAAGTGTTGGTCACAATGACTATAAGTATGTGTCCTATCATTATGTTGGGGTAGAATTTATTTTGTATGTTTATGAAAGTTCTCAATTCATAGTCAGAAGAGATTCACCATTTAAAATTTGTTTACTTATATAATGTAGGTAATGCAAATATCACTGACTTGTGAAAAAACAGGATTTTATTTTTTGCAGATTCCTGCTTTAATGATCGAATGGGAAAATATTAAGTTATGTGTGAACAAACAATGATTATTTACTAGGTGGATTTTACTTTAAAAAAAACTCAAACAGAATTTTAACTTAAAGTGTGTGATTGGTGTCAAAGCACTAAATATCAATATTTTGCCCTAGCATATTGAGGGGATTGGGGAAAAAACATGATAATCCTCAGACTTAACAAGGATATTTTCATCATTGAAACGTCTATAAAACCTGTATATAAAGCTAAAATAAATAAAATATTCTTTGATATTAACTATCGCTAAAATATCGAATGACCACTTGTAATCTCATTTTTATTGTAGGTAATAATGTACATTTTATTTTTAGCAGTTATAATAGACTTAAATGGAATACTTTTTAAAACTTAACCTTTATTTATTATGCTGAAAATGCAATTCTATAATATTACTAAGGTATGTTTTTCACTTTACCAAAGGTTTATTAAAAATAATTTAACCAATGAGCATAGAAATTTTTTTTTTCTATTATCTCAATAAATGGATGGATACAGAATTAGAACTTGGTGTACAAAAAGTGAGTTCTTTGGGGCTATGTCTTTCTTAGGAGTAATTTTAAAGTATTTGGATAAACAAAAATGATAAAATATGTATGATGGTCAAATCTTAATTATAAATGACTAAGTTTCCAGGGTGTAGTTATGATACCACCTTCTAATTAATTATAAGACCCTTTTGCAGTTGAAAATCAAAGACTATTTCAAATACACATTTAGTAAAAGAAACTATTTACTTCAGTTAAGATATATTAAACTTATATTGATGACTCATAAAAACTATGTTTTAAATAATCAGAATAAAGTAAAGATATTAAGATTCAAACTCGCTATTACATAAATCGATGTGACTACAAATGTCATAAAAAGTTTAAAATTTATCCAAAGCTAATAAACTATACTATGCCAAAACCTGGTTTAATCATCTGAATCGGGGGTCATAACTTTCGCGAGCACAAAATGTGTGATGGACAACAGTTTTAATTTTTTTTTTTTTTATTCCAGTATATAGGCTATTAGAACCAAAACTATCCCTATTGCAAAAAACATAAAATGAGATGAGGTTAAGGTCTATAATGTAAATATTGTTTTAATAATAATCAATTGAGTTTGAAGCCGATAAAACCTAAAATTAAAGTATATCGGTATTCACAACAAAGATTCTCTCTCTCTCTCTCTATATATATATATATAATATATAATTATATATATATATATATGTAATTTAAAACTATTTTGATCTTATACTAAATATGATCAAAATCTGTTTAAATTATTGATGGGTTGAATCCTATAATTCTTGAATCTAAATATCAAATGTGATTCTTAAATTTTTATTCGAATCTCGAATCCAAACAGGCACAATTCTAGTATTATCAAAATATTTAAAGTTGAATTTTGAAAATTAATTAGAAAAGCTTGGTAAAAACTAATAAAAAAGTATAAGAGTAAGTGAAAAGAGAACCACTATACAGGATTCAACAAAGAAAGACTATGAGTTAAATTATGAAGGAAAATGGGTTATTAGAGTGAAGGGAATGGGGAGTAGCAGGAAGACCATGATTGGGATTGATGACCTTGGACAAGAAAGATAATGAAATTTCAAGATATAAATACGAAGCCGCTAATAATAAGACATGCTAGAGCATACATTTGGAAAAGGCAACAGACCTGTCATAGATATATAGGGAAAACTAACACAATAGTCTACTTACAAGGCTACAAGGGAGCAGAGGATTGGCTTAAGAGGTTAAGACCTTACTTCCAATTTTGTATAAATAACACAAGAAAAGGAGAGAATTGATCCCATGTATGCTTTTTATCTGATAAAATGGAACTCTTACAGTAATATATGAAACATTGTTGTCTTCATTTCAAAATCTTGTATTCCAAATGAACAATTTGGTTTAAGTGTGAAAATCTAGTAGAGGCATGTCAACAGATACAAAGTTAAAATGTGTTTAGTGGTTAAAAAAATGTGCATAAGGTGTAGCATACTTGTTAGTAGCTTCATTTGGAAAATAAAAAGCCTACAGTGAATAAAGAGTATTTTAGTTTAAATTATTTAATCTTACAAAGTGTCTCAAACACTAACAAAAATTATAAAAACATAAATACATTTTTTAATGCCAACATACTTTCATGCGTATTAATTTAGTGGAGTTTTAGACATTTAAAACACCACTGGTGTACTGTTGAAGATTTTTTTTATCTAATACCAAAACTGAGATTCAAAAACTCGATCTTAAAAAAACGCACAGTATTTAACAATCAGCACTTAAAACTCAGTCATAATATGTATGTCTATGTATTATTTGATGTAAATTCAAGTAAAGCAATACGATAAGAAAATTGCAGTATCTGAGATCATATAACACTAAACCTAAAAAGACATTTAGTATACAATTTTTAAATGCACTGGAAGTACTTAGGATAGTAAAAACAATTTATAACAGTACATATATAAAATTATAGCACAATTAGAAAAATGAATTAATAAACATTTTTTAAATTTTAGAATATAAAATATATCAAACAAAGCATAGTAATTATTTCAATAGATCTTAATAATTATGAGATTCTAAACTCCATTCTGTACCAAATTCAAACACTGGATATCGTTTAGATTATTTGTTGGTTGGTTGAGTTTTGCATGCATCTAAAATTTAAAAGAAAAGTATATTTTACAATATTGTCTGGACCCAGGTCTGTCTTTACTTCGGATTTTGGTGAGCCCATTTGTTATATTCCATTCAAACACGATATTCAAATGTAATATGGTCCACACCTCAGATAAAATTGTGATTTTAATAATAGTTTCTACAATAGTTTAATGATTAAAGTCGGTTAAAAAGTTGTGTTTTTTTTTTTTGAAATATATGTGGAAACTATTTACAAACTTGTATACATATTTTAACAGAAAAACTCATTTAAAGGTAGGTAATATAAGCTTACTTTCTTATATTTGAAAATTTTAAAAATTGCATTTACTATATTGTTTTTAATGGTTATCTGATGCATGTTTTACATATTTAATAATGATATGTATTTATTTTTCAATATAATTTACTTAGACTGATGACTAATTCTTCTCTTTTTTTTAAAAAAAATTTTTAGGAAAAAAGAGGATTTTGTTTATAATTAATATTTAAATAGTGTCTCTTAAGAACAAACGCAGATTTTTCTAAAAAAACCTATTTTTGAACATTTTGTTTCAGACTATAATTAAGACTATACGAGTGTGTGTGTTGTAACATTTATTTAAATATCTCACACTTATTAGGCTATTTATGAACCATTTTGCATTATCACTACTTTTAAAAATAATCATATAAATTCCCTAAAAAAGTTCAATCACTTTGACAAGTTAGTTAGTCTCTTACTGTGTGGATGTTCTTAAACTTATCCAAATGTGTTTAAACACTGCAGATAATTAAAAAATATAGTAACATAAACTAATGTTGAAGCAACACAGCAAATGATTAAAAAAATTTAATACATATAAATTGAATTATAAGGTTTACAATAAACACTTTATTCCATGAAACTTTTTTTACACATTTACTTTATTTGATTTTAAAGGTATTTTATTATCTGCATCAATGGACACAATGTCAAGCTCGTCTTGGTTACCAATAAAGGGGGTCAAGGTTTGAATCCCGTCCTTAATGGTTATCCACTCTCCTTCACACAAATGTGGGGTCTATTTCCCATAAGATTAAAACTCAACCCCACCCCATTAGAATTAATATAAATGTATGAAATTCAATTGGTTACTCAGACAATGTGAAAAAAGTAAGTTTTTTATTTTTATTTTATAGACATTGGTAAATTTTACTCACAAACATCAATTATTGTATCGATACAACATACATTCAAATATAAAAAAGAAATAATTGGTTCTTTACTATCAATAAAAAAGGATTACAGTAAATTAATTTATTTTTTTTTGCCTTCTTTAAATTCAATACTGTTTTAGTAACTAGAGAGGGGATTTTTTTCTAAACTCTAATAACTTTGAGACTTTTTTAAATATTGTAAAAAAATAGTATACTCATTTTCCTTCTGTGGCTTGATGTTATTATCAGAGTAGAATATATGTGTTTTACATTTTGCATACTAAACAGTGTATGTATCAATTCGAAGTTTCCCTTCGTTCTCTGTTAAGTACATTAAATCAGCCAATGTTTGTTCACAAATAACCTCTTCGGACTTTTCATATATCTGAAAAGAAAACAAAAATTGGTTCATAAAATGAATTATTAAACTGGGTAAAACCATATTAATACTAAGTTAATATAAATCCTTCATCTAACAAGCAATTACCTTTTTTTATTACATATGTAATTTTGGTTGCTAATTTTAGATTATTATTACTAGCACCACGTTTACTACCCTTTTGGGGTTATAGCACTTTACGCTATGTGTAAAAATAGAGTGATTGTGAGATTAAATAGAGGACCTACAGTTTAACGTGAAATCCGAATCACGTGGAGGCCTGGCATTCCCCACAATTCACAAGTTGTGATTAATACACACCTTGTCAAGGTGAAGGAATGGTTTGATAATAGATAAATTGTGCGGGACCAAGGATTGACCCGGACCCCAGCAAAATAAATCTGACACCTTACCCATAGACCACCAGGTCACGCTAATTTTTAGACATTCATAAAAGGAGGGCTAGGCGGACAAAAGCTCTCTCTTCCTTAACAGTGTTATGAATTACATTAATTTAAACAAAAGTAGGGATTTTTTTAAAATTGTGTTTTTGGTCGATAAATATCTAGTGTTGGGAATTATAAAGCCCGCATTAAAATTAAATTGTTCATTGGAAATAGTTGGACTATTATCAATTGCAGATCATTTAAGTTTTTATATTATATTATGCAGTGGTGGTCGGGTCCATGTAAGCATTGAAAGCCCTGCTTGCCTACTTTTAAAGAAATAATAATTATTTTATTAAATAAATAACTTAAATATTTTTTAAATCCCAAACAAATTATTTTGGCAGCTTCTTTATTTAAGCTTTTTATTTTATTTTTCAAGTGTGTCTGTGGGGTTGTCGGTGACCTGGTGGTCTTTGGGTAAGGTGTCAGACTTCTGTGCTGGCGGCCGGGGGTTTAATCCTCGGTCCCGGCACAGATTTATCTGATTTCCAAACCCCTTTCCCTTTACCTCTGACAAGACATCTTGTGAATGTGGGGAATGCCAGGCCACCACCATGGTTCGGATTCCATGTTAAACTGTAGGTCCTTCATTTCATCTCACAATCACCCTACCATTACACATTAGCGTAATTGGTATAAACCCGAACGGGTAGTAAGACGCGGTGCTAATAATAATTTAAAAATAATAATAAGATTATGGAGTTGTCCTCTCCACAAAGCCCACGATAGCGAGATAGCCTACTATAAGCAATTTCAACTGTACCTCTATGGCCCTCAAATGACATGAAGCTTCAAAAGGAGGGAAAAGGCTAAAGCTCATGCAACTTATATGTCCCTTATACAATCAGTAGGGGCAGAATTTAAAAACAAAGCTTAAACTGCTGCTCCTGTCGTGGAATGAAAGAATAACTGTACATATCCACCTGTGCCATTGTCAATGTTGGAGATGCATAGTATCAACTTATACTTTAGTTGTGTTTACTGGCGGGTCTCATACAGGTTTATAATTTGTTTTATTAAGGTGTTAGTCTTTATATTTTATTTTATTTACATATTTATTTTAATTTAATATAGATCTTATTTTCAATATGCGTGTGGATAATGAGGAATAATGCTTATAAAAGTGAGATTGTTAAAACTGGTAGACAAACACCTGATCCTCCGCAACTTGCTTTCAGTAAATTTTATAGTAAGTCTTAATCCCTAGATTTAAGTTAATTTATTTTTTTGAAATTTTTATTATTTTGCTCTACCCCCAAAATGGTCTTCTTAAAATTAGTTCATGATTTAGTTTATTTTGGCTTAAATTATGCCCCCAAGAATTTATGTAACAAAAAATTCAAGACTACTTTCCCAGCTCCCGAGCCCCCCAACCCCCCACTGATATTATGTTTGATATACCATTAGAATTTGTTCCTTTTAAGGCTGAGCCTACCCATAAATGCACGGTTTATAACAAAAAAGTTTTTAAAAAAATATCTAATATTCAACATTTTTGTTTTGGGGACGCGCAGTTGGCCAAAAAAGGCATTTGGCCAAAAAGTCATTTGGCCTAAAAATAAAAACCAAATGTCATTTGGCCTAAAAGGCATTTGGCCTAAAAGGCGTTTGGCCTAAAGGCAGTTGGCCTAAAAGGCTTTTGGGCCTAAAAGGCAGTTGGCCTAAAGTCATTTGGCCTAAAATGAAATTTTAAAATCTTCGGTTATTTTCGGAGAGAAAAAGGTACTGTTGTTGTTTCATCTGAATATAGATAGCACAACTGATGCAAGGTAGTTACAATATTTCTAAAAACATTGACAATACCTACATACAACTAGATCATTAGTTCACAAAACACTATATCACCTTTTTTATATATAGATTTCCGATATTATTTCCTTTTTAAATATATTCACGGTCATAAAGTTAACGAAAAACAATAAGAAAATTCCATTCTCAACATCGTTTACGCTCGGTAAAATTATATGCGTACATTCAAAATTATGGGACTTTTGACAACTTTTTCCCGAAAGGCAAAATGAAAGTGGAAACCAATATTCAACCCACCCACTTTAAATTTGTCTGAAGTGACCCGATTTTCGTTTACGCTACTGAGATATATATGAACATATTTTTTTTATCTATTGTATTAATAATTAATATATAAATAATAGTGACGCATTAAATAAATTTTGACAGTAAATATTACAATGGTCATATATATATATATAAAATTAAATTTTTGGTTTTGACTAGATCCTTAACTCTATTATTATTCTAAAATTTATTATAATATTATTATATAAAATTAGTACAGTTATTTTTTTTCAAACAGTGTAATATTTTTATTACGGTGATATTATTAACAATTGGGCTATTTTTAACACAATGGGTCCTTTGTTTAAAAACTATATACTAATTTCCCTCATATAATTTGCAAAGCATCTCAGGAATTATTTCAACTTGTGAAAAAATTACAAAAGATTTTATGGAAGTATGTTGGTCTTTTTTTAAATCTTCATAAAAACGTAAAAAATACAAAATGTGGTTGCCTTTACAGGATGATAACTTCCTAGGGCAAGAAAAACGTACGATTTTAAGCAAGTGGACCCCGAAATGCCAATGGCTGCAGCAGAGGCCAGAGGGATAAATCTGACGAGCTTTGGTTGTTAAAATTATCTCACCGCTAGGATCGCTTGTGTTTCCCATTCCAAAAAGTGACACTCTTATAGCCTAGATGCAAACAGACGTGACTCAATCTAGCCCACCACATTGCCGAAAAAAAATCTTTTTTTTGTCTAATCGTTTGTGCTCTATTTATGCTCATATGTGCCCGAACATGAACATTTGTGCTGTTAAACTGGCCATTTTAGAAAATATTTAATGTGGTGGGCCAACTTGAGCTCAAGCTAGCCCGCTACATATTAAAAAACACAACATAACCAAATTTTTTTTAAGTCATCCATTGTGTTCCATTTGTGCTCATATGTGCCCGAAAATGAACATTTGTGCTTTAAAATTAGAAAATCTAGAGAACATTTAATGTGGCGGCTAACTTAAACCCTTTCCCCTCTATCATAAACTGTAGAAAAATATAGTTCAAACTGGCCAGCCACATTTTTAAAATATCAATGTAACAAAATTCTGTATTCACCATTCGTTTGTTCTTAGTTTTTGCATATGTGCCCGAAAATTAACGTTAGGTCTGTGAATCTAGGCCCTTTAGATAAATTTAATGAAGGCGATCCACTAGAGCTCAAGCTAGCCCACCCACATTAACTGTTTTCTAGATTTTCTAATTATAGAGCACAAATACTCTTTTTTTGGGCAAAATATGAGCACAAACGAAAAACAAACGAATGTGAATACAAAATTTTGTTACATTGATATTTAAAAATGTGGGGGGCCTGCTTGAATTTAAATTTTTTTCTACAGGTTTATTGTATAAGGAAGACTCAAGTTAGCCCGCCACATTAATTGTTCTTTAAAATTTTAAAATTTTAAAGCACAAATGTTCATTTTCGGGAACAATGAGCACAAATGGAGCAAAATGGATTGACTTAATAAAATTTTGTTATGTTGCGTTTTTCATAGTGGTGGGCTAGCTTGAGCTCAAGTTGGCCCACCACATTAAATATTTTCTAAATTGGCCAGTTTCACAGCACAAATGTTCAGTTGGGGCACATATGAGCACAACGATTAGAAAAAAAATTGTTTTTTTCAGCAATGTGGGGCCAACTTGAGTTACGTGGCAAACAGGCTAATCTTCTCTTTCTCTCTTCCTCCGTCGCACTTACAAGAGACTTTGAAGGGTGGGATTAGGCAGCAGTCCTTTCCCCCCTCCATTCCTAATAATAGCAAACGCCCTTGAAGTAAACCATAACAAAAATTCATTGTTCCCGGCAACTTTCCTTTGGTTCTTTTTCAAACCCACTAAACATAATTTGTTTTGAGTTTCACAAGTTGGTTGGGGGGTACCTCTGTCCTTGCTTCATCCTTTGTTTTAAATATAGATTAAATAATGTATTGATTTGTATTTTTTTTGTGTAAAGTTTAGTGTTTATCTAATTTTTTTTAAATATATATTTCATCTTCATTTTTGAAAGAAAGATTTTTACTATAAAATAATGAATCGGGAAAAAAAAATGTGCATACCGCGCCTGCTCAATTACACGATGTACTTAAGGTAATTTTTTCCTAAATGGTTTCCCCGGTTTTTCTACCAAACGAGGGTACTTCTCATAATTCTATCTTCCTCATACCTACCTTCTAATTGCTATTAAATGTGGAAGCATTGACTGGCGTGAAGATACAATGAAAAAGAAACACTATGAGTTTTACTCTATTTACTTGAAAAACATATTTTAGACAGTGAAAATACATCTTTATTCAAATATAACAAATGTACATTTTTGTATAATTAAAATTACATTTAAACTTTATTTACTTTTTTAAGATAAAACTATACTTACTATGTTGACTTAATAATATAAAATGAGAGACTCATTGGCTCAAAAAGTATTCATTATTAACTCTCTCTCTCTTCTCTCTCCCCTCTCTTAAAATTATATATATATATATAAATATATTATAATATATATATATATAATATTTATATATAAAATAATCAAAACCCTTTTTTTAAAAGGGGTTTTGAACTAAAAGTTTGGTACCCTTTAATTAAAAAAAGCTAATGGATATACTTTTGATTTTTTTCATTTGATGAGAAAAAGGGCACTATAATTTTCATAAAAACCATTTTAATAACTATCTATTTTTTAAATTTAAATTTTATATCTAGATAAAATGACCTCTAACTAAAGCGTTTACTTAGAACCATTGGCGCACTCATTGGGGTGGAGCAAACGGGGCCCTTTCCCCATAACCCCTAATAATTTCAATACAAACATAAATTATTTAATTTATAACTAAAACATTAGACACAGAAGATGAGTCGTTACATAAGCTCCTTTTTAAGATTTGGGTTTTAAGACTTTATATTCAAAACACACACATATTAAAAGTGCCACTTTTTATTTCATTTGAAAAAAGCACAACCATAGTAGCTTTCCATACATTTATACAAGAAAATGTATAAAAACTAGTAACCACCATTCTGGTAATTAAGTTCGTTTTAGTTTTTAATTTTCTTAACACAAGATATGGTTTATTAAAACCGGGGACCTCGCTTATATAGAACTTCAGAATCACTCGCACCCCACCCAATTTCGGTTAAAATTAATACTAAAGTACTTCGAACTGAAAAAGCTACCAGAGCGTGTTATTCAACACATTAACATATATTGACTTAGACCAGGGGTTCTCACATTTTAGACCGAAGGAGCCTTTGTCCCAGAAAAAATGAAGGGCCGAACTCTCATAAAAATATTTACACGGGTATTATGATCATTCAATAAATACTTTTAAAAATCTCACAAGTCTTTTATAATTTAATATTTGAATGAATATAAAAGAAGAACTACACTACACCCCGACCTCCGCTCACTCAAAAACAAGTTATATTTTGAGTGCGATGACTTATGAGATCATGTAGTTTATAGCGTTAATCCCAACGTCCCAGTTTTTTATTTGTGTACAGGTGTGTAATTTTTTTTATCACGTAATATAGAATTACTTTGATAACAACACATAAACCTTTACTAAACGTTGATTTCAATACACAGTCCGACACTTATCTCAGTTGGTAGCGTGTTTGTATACTGAGCTAAAGGTCCCGGGTTCGATTCCCGGAATGTCCGAAAAAAGTATCTTTGGTTGACTGTGTTTTTCCCCCTTTCACAATTATGAATTAACTGTCAGGGGGCTGGATGTTGTATTTGTTCTAGATTTAAGTTAGTTTGTCAGACTGAGGAAATAATCTACATTCTACGGTGTGTCTGTCACTAGTTTTATATCGAGTGTCACTCATTGAGCGTGAACTGGGGAAAAAGGGAAGGGTTGATAGGGTGGGGTATTACCAAATTTTTTCTCCCCCATCGAAATGTGCCTTCCTCCAGTTTGTAAACTTCCCTTGATATACTTGAATTTGAAGCTGAAAGATGGTTTGCATTTAAACTTCAAAAAGATTCTAAAACAATCTATTATTATTTCTAAATGCTTAAGGGGGACCCCAAATAGCTTTTTGTGGCATTCCATTTTCAAAAATTTTCCACTGGCTTGGAGTCAATCACCTAAAAACCCTTAAAAATAGTGTTTTTTACAAACTACCTCACCCAACACTAATAAAGCTCGCCGATACTCTTGATAGTCATCACAATACTTTTTTTTTCCATTGTGACTTACTACCCGTTTGAGTTGTACACATACATCAATTTACCCTAAATGAATGAGGAATGTTACATTTTAGATTTTAATGTACTACATTTGCGTATATTGAGAGTGGGGTACCATTTTAGGGAAAAATACCTTGTTACACCCGGCTGGGATTTGAACTTCAATCTTAGAGGACAACTTTATTTCCAACGAGGGGGGCGGGTGGGGGATATAGGTGGAGGACACACATATTATCTCCAAATTTGAGGGGGGCATATATTATTACCAACTTATTTTAACACAATGTAGCTGAATCTAATATTACCTTTAAATATAGTTTGACACAAATCAGTTGAACATTAATATAAATTCAAGATTTTCACTATTTCTACAAATTGGTTTATGAATAGGCCTACTTACAAGAGGGTTATTAAATTAAAATTGAAAAGTTAACACATAATTTAAGTGAACATTTACTTCACCAAATACCTTAATGCTTTCATTAACTTGCGTACTATATAACATTTGTTTATGTACTACAATAAACTATGTTCTTGTAAAAAAACATATTCATGTGTGTCATACGCCACGTGATTATTAAATTTATAAAATAATGTTTCCTAAGTATGTTTTAAGATGGCACGATAACATAAAACTATATCCACCTTGCATGGGGAGATTTTTCTTACAGACTACTGTCCACATTAATGAAGCAAGATCGATTTGTTTTAATAAGGTTATAAAATGCATATGTGAAATCTTGCAGTTAAGTAAACTATTTAAACAAATCATTAAATTCACTATAGAAGGGGACTTTTCCTTTAAAATAAAACTATTGGGGTGACATGTTTACCCCGCCATGAAACCACTTACTATTTGTTTCGTAAATCTAATACAATGCCTAGATTCACGGTGATATATTTTCCCTTTTGGGTAACAATTTCGGAGACATCACAATAAGGGCGATTTTAATTTGCTTTTTTAAGGAAAATTTCAGCTGTTAGGACTGAAGGTCTCGTTCATATTCATTAGGTGAAAAAATGTTCTGAGCAAATAAAAATACGAATCATGACTCCATTTTCCATCTCGTTCAGAAGGGAAATACATCTTCATCTGACATCAGAATCTTTAGGGAAAATCATGGTGTATAACACCATATCTCTTAGATTCTTTTATTGCATACGGGAACGATACAACGCTTAAACCCGCATTTTCTTAGTATCGGTAAAGACACTTTTCGTAACCTTCACGCATAAAAATAAGAAAGCTTACAATAAACATACAAACATTTACTATTCACATTGACTTTTGGGAAACATACTTACATAAATAAGAAAATTAGTAACGAGCGCACCCGCCTCGGTGGCGAGATAGCTAACGCGCTAGTCGTGTTGAGATCTACTGCTGAGGATGGGGAGATCGAGGTTTGATCTCGATCGGAAAACTGGGGGTGGTTTTTCCTCAATGGGTTTTTCCACTCTCCCTCCACGCAAATGCGGTTCACTTCCACTAATTCAACCTTTCCCAATTCCAATCCTTAGCGTAAAATTTGTACTTAGTCGTATAACCCGAACGGGTAGTAAGACGTGGTGCTGAATAATAATTTAAAAAAGTGCTGCACTACACAGTCACATGATCTGAACAGAAGCAAGTTGGCTAGTTCACGAGCATACGTTTTCAGCAGCGCTTTCGTGTTAGGGTTAGAGCTGAATGCTGGCCGGTTAAAATGAAAGAGCATACCCTACAACTCTAGTAGCCTTAGTAAGGACCCATCCCAAAATGACCAAATAAATCTTAAAATTTGAAATTTCTCAGTGAGTTGAGTAATTTTCAGGAGGAAGGGGAGCTTGGAGGTCAACATTTTCAAAAACTAATATATTTAATTACTTCTCTGTATTGTAAAGAATTTAAATTTATTAATTAGGTACGGGAAACAATACAAATAGACATTTACATAATAATAATAATTATTATTATATTTAATATTGCATTCTGAGAAATAGTGGTGATGGAGTATAATAGAGAAAAAAACTTTTTGAGATTAGGAAAAAAATAAAATTTTGAGAGATAAATAAAGATAAATCAAATCCCAGATAGCCAAATAACATTAGACTATAAATTTCTCAAAATGGGTTGGGGAATGGGGGGTTTCAAAAACTACAAAATTAATAGAAACTACTACATCCACTGCTTGTCGTTAAAAATTGAATTTTGGCATCCCGTAAATGCACCACTCTAAATAACAATAAGTCGGAACATTTTAAAATGTAACTCCATGAAATCAAGGGAGGGGTGAGGGGAGTTATAAAAAAACCTTTTTTCTATAGTTGAAAATCGAAATTTGGCTGGCAGGTAGAAGAACAACTATAGAAAAGAAAGTATTCTAAAAACTATGTGTTTAAATGGGAGTTAGAGAAAATTTTGATTGGGGAGGAGAAGGAAAATTTTTTAAAAACCAATAGAAACAATTACTAACAGAACAATTTATTTGATAAGCTAAGGTGCTTAGTAATAGAGTGATTCTTTCAAATTAATTCATGTTTAGTTAGTAAATTTAAACTATTTCTTTTGGTGTTCATTTCAACAATGTATCTGCGTAAGCGAGCAAATATTGATGCAAAGACTGCATATATATATAAAATAGATTATATATAATATATTTTTTAAAATAGATTTTTTCTTCTTATAGGTAGTAGTTAAATTTTTGGCTTCATCAAAAATACAAAGTTTTCGCCTCATACGTGTCTGAAATTGTATTTTTGATAGTTTTGATCAGGTTTCTCAAACTGCGAGGCGCGAAGGGATTTCAGATGAGGTGTTTAACCAATTTCTCACTTCTTTCGACTTGCCCAAATTATGATTGACTAAAAAATTAATATTCTGTTTGGCCTATGAAGCAATAAAAATTAATTATATCTTACAAAACCTTACTATTTTTTATAAACTTCTACAAATCTTTTCAGAAAATAATTAAATCAAAATTTAAAAAATAAATTCTCATTTTTGTATTTTAACGTAAACAAGTTATTTTATTCTAAGAATAAGAGTCTTAACAATTAATTTTATGTTCATATAAGGCTCAAGAGTATAGAGTTTGAGAAAACCTGGTTTAGATGATTTGCTAAAAATAAGATAATTTACCCCAAATTAAATGTGAGCGAAGCCGTGGGCAAACTCGAGTAAGTTAATATGATTATAAAAAAAAAGGGAAAGATTGTTAATTCATTTAGCAAAATTAGTAAACAAATATACTTAGAAAGACTGATAAAATAATTTGGCACTTAAAAAAAATATATTCAAAATTCAAAATAAAACAAAATTATTAAAATGGTGTGATCACATGTATGTGCTAATTAATAAAAAAAAGGTTTCGGGTAAAAAAACTTTTTATTTCTGGTAAAAAACGGTACAAAAATTATTATTATTTAGCACCAGTCTTACTACCCGTTCGGGTTTTACGCACTTACGCTAATGTGTAATGGTAGGGTGATTGTGAGATGAAATGAAAGGACTATAGTTTAACGTGGAATCCGAAACCCCGGTGGTGGCCTGGCACTCCCCACATTAACAAGATGGCTTGTCAAAAATTAGTACAAAACCTTGGCAATGGTAAAAAGTTCAACATACAAATGTGGTACTACAGGTTAATGGACGTCTGCTATACCCTTGGGAAGTAGAAATTGAGAAAGACTTATATATTTTGAAACGGTAGTAAAATACTATTTAACTAAACACTACACACCTCGCCAAACTATTAGCATCACTACAAATCTTAACGAATGTTTCGGAGACAGCAAAACATATTTTAATAAATGGTCTAAAAATTAACTTTACAAAAAGTCGTTTGCCTAAAAAGGCGTTTGGCCTAAAGTCATTTGGCCTAAAGGCATTTGGCCTAAAGGCGTTTAGCCTACACTTTAGGCCAAATGCCTTTTAGGCCAAATGACGGGTACCCGTTGTTTTTAATTTATTTTAGTAACATACCTTGGCATCTTTCATAATTCTCATGGAATATTCAAACCATGCTAAATTAGTTATTGAAATATTTTTGTTAAAAATGTTTTCACTCCAATGCATTTTAAATCGGAAAACCAAAATTATTTTATTTTCTTTGTACAATTAAGCTAGATTGTTTATTTATAACGTATTATTTATAATAAATTTTTTTTATTTTTTAAGCATATTTTTTAATTTGGGTTGGCTTAAATAATCACAACGATATTGAGCTCTAACGAACTCTAGTCTCGTATCTTCTAGTCGTGATAAATATCTAAAGTTCAAAAAATCTGGGAAAAAATTATGAGGTAAATAACTCCCGGGTAAAAAATTTACAAACTAAGCCAAGAATTTATTATTAATTATAAACCATAAAGACCCAAAAATAGACTATTTTTTACACAAAAAGTTCTCTTCAAAAAGAAAATGTTTAGGTTATAGATTTTTTTTCAATATCAAACTTGACATATTTAGCTGTTACACAAGAAAATTTAAAAATTGCAAATGGCCCAAATTGCAACTATAAATATTTTATTAATTGCATTTATAATCTGCAGTAGTTAAATTTAAGTCACCCCAAATTTGTTAAAATGAACTTTATTGCTCTATAAATAATATGTTTACTTTAATAAACATAATTTACATTAAAGTGCTTTCAATAGAAATTTTCTCCTATCATTCTCATGCTTTGATTTTTTTTTTTTTTTTTTGTTCAAATTAAAAAAGCATTCTCGCTATTCTAATTTATAAATAATGGTATAATTGAAACAATTGATTTTCATAATATTATCAATCTATTAAAAAAGGGTACTAGTAAAGTAAAATGTTATTAAAAGCAGATCACAAAAAATATGTTGTATTTTCTTAAAGTTTCTTCATACCAGAATCCTACTATATCAGGCCATTTAGTGGTGTTGTTTAACCCTAACTAGATTTGTCAACCTGACCCAAAAATTTTACATAAAAATGGAGATGTTCCCGTGGAAGGTACAATTAGAAAGAGTTTTCAATATACCAAATGCAAGGTAATGTCTTAAGCTTTCGCCAAATCAAAGTAAACATTTTAGGGTATGCTATTTATAGAGAAAAACATCACAAACTGCAATTTCAAGACTGGAAAGTAATTCATTGGGATCTGTTATGGCAAAAATTATATTGAACATACGATAAAAAGGTCGGGCCAACTTTACCAATTACTAAATGTTTGGTGTGAAAAGAAATGTTAAATTTCCCCCAAAAAATTTAAATAATTTAACCGTACCTAATTGTATATCCGAGCTTAGGCCGCTCCACGTTGATATCAACCGAGTTCCATCACACGACCGAGGGGTCAGAGCAAGCATAGGCACTGCAAACAAAAAATAGTTTTAGGTCCATCTACTATAAATTTGAGAGAAGAGAGTTGGCAACCCTGGTAAAACGTGGACTGTATCAGATCAATAGCTTGGTAATCCAGCAAATGTGCTGTGTGTTTATTATTGTGTCAGGTTCATTCTAAATTCAATGTTTTTTCCTAAAATGTTTGTTTCTCATAACATTAATAAGGGCTAGTGCCTCAAACTTCTACTCTGTCTTGTAACATCAATAACAATGAGTGTTTTGAAGTGAAATAAAAGGTCAGTGCTTCTAAAAAAGAGTAATAAGGATTATCCTTTTCACAAAGAGTGGGAGTTTCATTTCTTCTTTATTATGATAAAAGACAAATGTTGTTGCTTAATTTGTAATGCTACAAGGGCAATACCTAAGAAAGGAATTTGGAAAGGGACTTCAACACACTTCACGGGAAGTACCAGTTGGACTTTCCGCCCATAGTGAGGATAGAAAACTCAAGTTGAAAGATTTTAAACCCAGGTTATCGGGACAACAAACTTTGTTCGTGAAGCCAGCTTTACAATCAAAAACAGTAAAACCAATGCATCGTTCAAAGTCACCTTCTTGCAAAGAAAAAGTAAACCATTTAGTGATGGGAATTTATTAAGAACACATTTTTAGAAAGGGGCAGATTAACTTTTTGAAAATCTCAACTACAAGAATGAGATCAAAATTGCTTTTCAAGACCTACAGTTATCCCAAATACTGTTTATGCTGAAAATTGAAAAATTTGGTGAAAATGTGAATGCACAATTTCATGCAGGTATATGTAAATTTCAATGCTTTCCCCTCTCAAGCTTGAAGAATCAACATATATCAGTGATACAGCTTAAGTCATTATTTTTATACGTATAACTGTTTGGAAAATTTCTTTGAAAGAGAGAACTACATGTCTGGACATATTTTAAGCCTTTAAAAATTTCATTAATAAGCTTTAAAAGACTCTGTTTAAGCTGATATAAATTACAAACGCATGGAGCAAAAGCAATGAAATATCATGTTAAAGGTTTCATTGCATTATGGCAGAAAGAAGATGACTTTCCCGATTTTTTGAGTTGTTATTGTATCTTCACCAGCAGGGTACTGACTGACCCGCAAGCATTTAAACAAAAAAAATGTGATGGGCATAACCTTCAAGATTGTAAAAATTCAATCTGAAGACAATCTCTTCAGAGGCGTCTCTTCAAGATGCAACTGGGGGGAAAAAATGATTTAATACTACATACAGATGTAAGGTGGCTCAGACGGTGTAAGTTTCTCCAGAGATTCTGCAATTTAATAAGTGATATTAAAAATATTTTTGGAAGAAAGAGGAAAACGAATATCGCGAGTTAGAGGATGAGGTCTGGCTGTCTGACTTGGCATTTATGATAGATTTCAGTGACAAACTAAGTTCTATGAATCTAGAAATCCAGGGAAAAGATAAAACTCTTAGTTACATGATCAAATTGATTTCTGCCTAGCTAAACCAGTTCTAAATAATCATGATCTCCAACAAAACTCTTTCAACCCCTTCCAAACATGCAAATGACAAGCAAAACTACCAAGGTTTTGAGTTTGAAACCGAGAAATATGTTTTTGAAATTGGTAAAGTTCTACAAAAAATTTCAATCTAGATTTAGTGACTTACAAGAGAAATCTAAGATATTGTTCAATTTAAATTTATTTCCCTTCAGAGAAGACACAACGAACATTGCCTAAAAAAATCAGTTTGATCTTTTTCATTGATAAAGCGTCTCTTGAAAAGGAGATAACTACTCCACAGTGTGATTTGTTCTTAAAGGCCCGGTCATCCGAAGAAGAATTTTGGAAATATATTTCCGAGAGAAATAAAAACAACATAAGAAAATGCAGTGAAATGCTTCACTCCTGTTTTGGTTCAAATATTTGTGCAAATCAGCATTTTCCTACTTGAAAATTTAAAGAAGACAAACATCGCTCCAGATCTCAACCGATCTACATTTGGAAGGTTAATTTAAACTGGCCTTGTCACAGTATAAGACCTATTTTGGAAGTCTGGTGGATGACATGAAACAATAATCTTTTTAATTAGTAAGAAACCTGTTTTTAAATGTACCAGTGTCTTAAAATGTCAAAATGTGTGTTCTTTGTGACAGTATTTTTTAATTATTTTGATTTTTATATGCAGTTGATTTTTTTTTTATATATATGTCTATTTTCTATGGTTTTTTTTTGGAGGATATGTAGCTCCCGGGTTTGGTCTTAACTAATAAAGTAGATCGTGAAAAAAAAAAAGTCGGCCCCGGGCCCTAAGATAAAAAAATCACAGTATTCTAAAAAAACAAATAAAATGATAATCATTTTTACAAGTATTTTATTTTAAACAGCAGTTTTAAAGCTATGGGTATTGTAACAAGATTAGTGTTTTAACAGTGGACCAGCGTGCTCTCATTGTTTACCCGGCTGCGCTCCTTGTTCTCTCTGTCTCCCTCCTTGTCTAGAAGGAGGTTTGTGACCTTCTCACTTGACTGGGGGGATTAGAGGGCCAAGGAGGGGCGGGGAGAAAGGGCGGGGGAGGACGGAGACACGACTGGAAGGGTCGCGATTCTTTTTATTCTGGTCTTTAACTTTAGAAATGGGGATTCCAGACCCTTAGCTGTCAACCACCCCCCATATAAACAAGCTCAGCGATAGCCGAGCAGAGAGTAGTCAGTCTTGGCTCTCAACAGTGAGACTGGGAGTGGACCTGCGTGGGCTAGTGGTGGACCGGCGTGTCCAGAGTGTGTGGACCGGCGTGTCCAGAGTGTGTGGACCGGCGTGTGCAGAGTGTGTGGACCGGCGTGTCCAGTGTGTGTGGACCGTGTTTGTGTATGCGGGTCTTCACAGTGTATCGTGTGCGGGACAAGTGTTGGACTAAGTACACGGGTGATGTAGACATTTATTGTTACTGTGTTAATGAACATGATTGTGACTGTATTTAAATATTTGAATAGTTATTAGGTTTTTTAGAGTTGTTAATTTACTTATTTAAATTTTCTTATATCTCTGTGCTCTTTTAGTTTAATTAATTTACAGACTTGTGTAAGGTTATTTTTATTTTTTCTTAATTACTTGTTTAGTTTATAATTAATTTAGATATACAGTTTTAAATTTGAGTGTGTATGTAAGTGGTAATTTTAATAATCACAACCTTGAATATTCCGTGGGCATTTTTAATTCGTGTTTTGGTCGGCAACCTACCCCAATATCTCTAAAAGAACTCGTGGTTCGCACTTCCACGTGTGAACGGCCTGTGACCCTCCCAGGTCACGTGCGCCGCCCCCACGTTTCAGTATGTAGCTAATATATCCAATTTTTCCTTACCACTTTGTAGATAGCAAAAAAGGGTTGTTTGCCTTAATATGGATTGGAATTTTATGAGATTCTCAAACTCAAATTTTAGAGGTCTAGAAGATACTCCTGTCCCACAGAGGACAGTAGGCAACACAATTCATAGTGAAGTTGCCCGGGGCCAAACTGTGTTA
>JBCFYV010010036.1:0-22837 GCA_039000515.1 Timema cristinae
TTTAAAAATTTTTTTTTTTTAAAAGGCTTTAAGAGGTATTACCCGAAAGCTCAATAACATTTTGAAATTATTTTTATGTGTGACACAAGCCACAAAACATATTTTCCCATGACATAGTAATTTATTACAAAGGATAATATTTTTTTTAAATCTGGAAAGTCTTCAAGTCTTCATTACATCTTGTATTCATTGGTAATCAAGTTAAGATTTGAATTTCAGTCAAATTTATTTTAGGGAAGTTGTAAACTTTAGAACAGCCGGTAGGTAACGCGTGTGCCTACTGATCTAGGGATCACGGGTTCTAATCCAGGCATGATTGAAAGTATATCATTGGTTAGTTATTATCGGTTTGGAGAACTGGGTGATGTTTTTGCTCTAGACTTAGTTTAGTTTGTAGAAAATCAGGGTTCATAAAATGTACGATAAAAATCTCAAATAAAAAATACTGTGGTCGTAATTTATAAAATAAAATTTTTCCATTTTTTCCATTCAATTGCTAGTGCACCTTCACTTTAAAACCCTTCTCACCCTTACTCCATTATAGAAATGATTTAAATTAGGGGAAGATGCTGATATCGCAAAAAAAAACTTACGATAGGCCCAGCTTTGCTGAGCACCATTGAATTACCTATGATAACAATCAGGAATGTAAACTGATGTAGGCTTTTTCTTGAAAAGCAAAGGTGACTCTTTTAGTATTAGTTGTTGTGTTGTGTTCTTTATTTTAGGGGAAATTTCATACATTCTGTTTGGGTTGTTTGTTTTATTTTATTGTTTATCATCACACCTTACTACCCTTTAGGGGTACATGCATGTGTTTTAAAATTTGTGTAACTAGTTAGGGATAGGAATGGTTCATTTAGAGGAAGTGGACCCACATTTGCGTGAAGGTAAAAGTGAAAAAGTGTTTATGAAATACCACCCTCAGTACAACCAGCAAAATACGAACCCAAGTTCTGCGCCCTGCGGCAGTCCATTTTTATTTCAAGAGCGATGCCTTAAGTTTAGACCATACGGATACCAAAGCAGGTTGTTTGGTTGTTTTTGGGAAGATTGTTATAGAATGTTTGATCGTAATCATATTCATGTTTTTTTATCTCAATAAATATTATTTATTTGATAATATTTTTAAAGTTATCGTATATATTATTTCTGTTTTCAACATTCCTTTTTCTCAACTTAAAACACAGCCTACTGCGATGAATAAGGTCTCAGTGGATAGGATTTTTTTTTGCGACTTCTGTCATAGCATACTCAGTTTACGTTAAAACACATGTTGTTTTTTAATGTGAGTTAAAATAAAGTTGCTTTTTTCAATGACTATCAATATGTCTAAGGGATAGACGCTTCCAAGAGTGGATTGTACTTGTCAAATGCTGTATTTACTCATGGAAAAACTATATGTAGCTTTTTCAAAGGGCCTAATCTAACAATATTTTTATATTAATTACCGAAATTAAGTAGATGCCTCTAGCAGATGTTTGGAAGTGATCTTCCACTGGCCAATTTTTTAAAAAATTAAAGGCTTTCAAAATCCCTTAGTAGTATTTATAGCAAGAAAATTCTTCAAAATTACAACCATTTTAAACTTATCTTGAGTGGCCCTTGCTCGATTATTATTATTTATTTATTTAGATGACCTAGAAGCTTTTAGAGCGATTCTAAACTGATTTTTTTTCTCACAGTTACATTATTCTAGAAGTTTTAGGGTGTGGTCTTCTCCCGTTAATTTTTGAAAATTTAATGCACATAGAATCATTTTGGTTCTATTTAAGGCAATCTTTTAGTTTAATATTCAATATGTCGAAGTGTTGTGAAATGTATCTAGGAGAGAGAAATTCTTTCCAGGGGGGCTAATTCGTCCCCTGGGGGTGCCCCCCCTTCCCGCGTTCCACCGCCACTGACCCAAAGTTTTTTATAAGAAAATTTAAATATAGTTTTTTTTATGGGAAAATTCAGAGTAGTCCTTAGTAGTCTAGGCGGTGAACCCAGCCCACTAGCCACTGTTTTTTTTTTACCCCTTATTTCCGCCCCCTCGCCCCCCCCTTTTCCCCCCCCTCCCCCTCCCCAACAAACCCTACATTTGGGTTTCTTGTGATTGTTAATTGTTGGATAAGTGGGTTTTTTTATTTCTGGAATACGCTGGACAGTTGGTTGTTTAAAAAAATTGGGGGATAGAGGCGTTTTGGGGTTATTATTGGTAGGATAGGGTTTTTTTTTTTCATCAATTTTGGGCGCTGTGTTTATTTGCTAAGCATAGAGCCACCCGGGGCTCGCGCTCCACGTATTTCCCTCCGTTTGGGTTTGGTTTAGATTTTGTTTTTTATTCATCAATTGGGGGCGCTGTTTTAGTTTATTTGCTAAAGAAATAGAGCCACTCGCGCTCCCGCCCTTTCCTCCGTTTTGGTTTAGGAAAAGAGGTTTTTTTTTATTCATCATTTGGGGCCCCTGTAGTTTATTTGCGGAAAGCATAGAGCCACTCGCGCTCCCCCCCGGTCTTTCCCCTTTCCGTTTGGTGGGTTTAGAGGTGTTTTTTTTAATTCATTTTTTTGGGCGCGGGGTTTAAGTTTTTTGTTTTAAAAGGCAAAGCCCCCCGGGCCCCTCAGTCTTTCTCCCCCGGTTTGCCCGGGTAGCAAATGCGCCCCCTTCTCCAAAAATTTGGCAACCCGCCTTTCATTTTTTCCCTTTCCCCACCCCCCCCTCAGGCCGGGGTTGTTCTTTTCCTTTTTTTTCCCCCCCCCGGGGGGTTCTTTTCCTTCGGGGGGGCGACGTCCCGAGCTATAACCCCCCTTTTTCCCTTGAGGGGGTCATTGTTTTTCTCAAAAAAAAAGACCCCTTTTGTATCAAATTTTTTGCACAAACAGGGGCCTCGGAAATCCACAGTTGGGGGCCACACCCCGGGCACAAGTCTAAAAAAAATTGTTTGGGGGGTTTAAAGGCGCCCTGTCAAAAAGCATGGAAATGTTCCCCCTCCCGCAGCTATCGCCCCGGGGAAAAATTGGGTTTTTTTCCCTATGACGAAATCATTGCGTTTTATGCGAAAACCCTGGCGCCGGGTGGCGGGCGGGACAAGAAAAAGAGGGGGCCCAAAAAAAAATAGATATTGACTGGGCCCCCCAAGGGGGGTTTTTTTTTTCCTTGGCGCCAGGGTTTGGGGGGGAAAGACAAAAAGACATGTTGGACAAAAAAAAATATTGGGGGGCTTTGGGCCCCCCTTGGGAGGGGGTTTTTTTTTTCCCTGGCCCCCAAAGGTTTGGGGGGGCCGGGGGGAAAAGGGAACCGTTGAGGACAAGTTTTAGATTTTTTGCCCCGGGGGCATCGGGTTTTTGGTTTTTTTGGGGGGGGGCCAAGGCAAGACCAAGGGTTGGGGAATCGTAAAAAAAAACACAGATGTTTAAAAAATTTATTTTTTATTTTTTTTAAACTTTCAAAAATTTATACATTTTTTCGGGGAAAGACCCCATATATTCTTTTCATACTTTTTTTTTAAACCGTTTTTTCTTTTAGAGGCTTTTGAAAAAATTTTTTTTATTTCCAATAAAATGTAATAGCCCAAAACCCGTTTATTTGGTTTTTTGAAAGGTTAAGCACTGTTTAAGTCCAGGTTTTTGGGGTTGGGCGTTTCCCCCTTTGGGTTGTTTTAGGTCGGTGACACCCCGTCGATTCTGTTAGCGGGTGCATACACCCCGGGAAACGAGTGTGCGATCAAATTTTTTTTGGCAAAAATTGCGCCGAGGGTTTGGGGACCACATGTCCCGTCGGTGGGCCCGGGGGACGTCGATGAGGCCCCAAAAAACCTCACAAAGACGCGCCCAGCTGGGTGTAGATAGGGGGAACCCGTTTGTTTCCCGGGCGTTTTGTTTTCTTTGATGAGGGACCATACGGTCCCACACATTCGCCCTAAAGAGAGTTTTTGTGTTTAAAGTCAGGCTAATTTCGGGAGGAGGTTGATTTGTTGGTAAAAAAATTTTTGATAGGGACCGACTTTTTGGTGCTCGGTTTTGCCATTCTTTTAAGGTTAAACAGGGCCCGCAGTTCCATTCCACTTTTTCTATTTGGACATGGGGCCCTAAAGTTTTTCCCTTGACACTCACCCGGGGAGACTCGTTGGCGTCGACCCCTTTCCAGCGGGAACAATGTGTTGAAAAAAATGGTGACGGCGAGGGGGTTCGCAGGTTTTGCTTTGCTCCCGGGCAAAGTCTTGCCCTTTCCTTTTTTTGGGCTCTTTTGGTTATGGCCGGCACACCCCCGGGACCCCCTTTTTATAGGCGCACCCCGTCTGGGACAGGGCCCTTTGAAGGGGGGCCCACCCCCTACAGTCTTGAAAAAATCTTTTGTAATTTTTTCACCACTTAGCGTCTTTAGCTTTTATGATTGGTGGGCGGAATAGGTTTTGGAAATTTTTTCCCGGGGAATGTTCTGGGCGCGTTTAGAAAAGGGTTTCATGGGGAAGTAATGGCCGAAAAAGTTGATCCCCCGATGCTTTGAGTTGTAGCTTTTTTGGGGGGGGCGAAAAGTTTTTTTTTGCGTAAAAATTTGCCAGATGGGGACTTTTTAGGGGGGAAAAACCCTTTAACTGTCAAAGTATTCCCCCACCCCCCGTTCTTGTCAAATAAAAAATGGCAAACCCAAATGGCCCGGGTTTTGGTGTGCGGATGGGTTTGTTGAGATAGAGGGGCAGGTCGATTATTCTTGCGGGTAGTTGATCAGCGGGAAAATCCCCCGGACCTTTACAGAACGGAACCCGGACTTGTTTTCAGCGCCGTCTTATGGTGTGGGGTGCCCTTTTCTTCAATCATCCAGTTTTCGAAGTCCCCAGCGATAGGGGCCCAGAGCAGAAATTCCTTTCAGAACTATTTTGCCATGCACAGGTGCGACCTTTTTAAGTGTTTTCAGTGACGAACAACCCTCTGTCGAAAGATTACGATGGGAGTAGCGTGTTTTTTGCTAAAAAATTTTTTCTTTTTAAACCCCTTGACGTAGGGGGTTTTTCTGCCCCGGCTTTGGAACGGGAGATGGGGTTTTTTCGAGCAGGCGAAACCCAACATCCCCGTAACCCCAAGGTGATACCGTCCCGATTTTTGGGAACTATATAGTCGGTTTCTTTCGGGCATCGGTGGAAAGTTCTTCGTTTGCGTATGGGGTTTTTTAACCCCCAGTTTTGGGGCTTAATGTCCCCGCATACAGAAAAAACATTTCCGTTCCTTGACGTTTAAATCTTTGTTGTCGTCGATGAAGCTCGGGAAACCCAAAATTTGACGTCCATAGTTTAAAAATGAAAGGGGGGTTAAGGGAGGAGGGGAAGGGGTTTTTTAAATATTTAAAGGTTTTTTTTTTTCCTTTTAATTCCCGGTCCAAGGGTTTCTGTCCTTGCCCAAGGGTTGATGTTTGTTGGGCAAACTCCCCGTACACGATACAGTTTGACGGTTTTCGGGGGAGAGCTGGGGTTTGAAGCTACTTCGATGCTAGAAAACCCGTTTTTCTTAAAATTTCCAAGGTGATGTCATGTGGGGGGGACAGATTAGGAGTGGATGGGGAAAGCGGGAGAGATACCCCTTTGGGGAAAAGGGTTTTCTGTGTGTTTGTCGCTACCCTCGTTCATGAAATGGTTTCCCCTTTTCCAGAAAAAAGCGTGTGGTTGGGGACGAAATAGTGTCCTTTTGGGAAAAAAGGGGCTTTTTAAGGGTTTTTTTCGTTGGTACTTGTTCCCCGCCCCCGTACAGCGAGAAATGTTCATGCCTTTGGTTTGAAGTTGAAGGGTTCTTGGTGGCGTCCCCTTTGAACGCTGCTTTTTGACAAAAAACCCCACGATGAAAACGTTTGGGAAAAGGGGCCGGTGAATCTTTTGTCCAGCGTTTTCCCTTGCACGCCTGTAGGTTTAAGGAGGGGGTTTTTTATTCCAATGGGTGATGGGGATCCCTTTGGGGGGAACAAAACTTTTTAATGCTTTGGCGTGTTGGGGCCCCCGTATAGAAGGTGTTTACTTTGAAACGCCTAAACTAAAAGGGCCCGGCTTCAACGATGGGGAACCTTTTTTTGGGGAGTTCAGGGACCCCCTTAAGATAAACCCGTCTATGGAAACGGCCCCAACCGGCTGGGAAAGTTGGGGCCGCTTAAAAAGGGTTTTTTTTGGGGTTTAACAGTCGCGTTTTAGATCCCCCAAAAGATCCACCGTCTTTACTTTTTGGGGTTGAGACTGCGGGGCCTAAAAACCCCTTTGTTGTTGGCTTTTGCCTCCTAAAAGGGTTTCCCGGGGGGTTTTTTCTGCAAACCCCAAAAAAAGCAAGTCAAATCCCGTTTTTTTGGGCTTCGCTTTTTGAAATTTGGCAGCTTTCTCAATGTAGCTCTTTGGGCATACGTTTTGGGCTGGGGGTTGATACTATTTTTTGGGTTTAAAAAACAGCCCCACCTGCCGTAAATTAGAGAATGCGCCAATTTTTGGGACGGGGACGATTGACCCACCTCTGTAAAAAAGCGCCCCCTTGGGTTTCTTTGAGGGGCCGCACGGGATAGAGCTTTAGTTGTGAAAGATCGATATAGAACTCGCCCGGGGCCGGAAAACCGGAAAATTCGAGGGGGTAAATATCGGTTTGAGGGAAGAGATGGTTTGTACTGGAGCCATTCCCCATTTTCCCAAAAATGGTTTGTGTGGGGGGCACGGAAAAGAGTCGGTTCACTGCTGGCAAAACCGAAAGGGACTGGGGGGGTAGAAAAAACAATTTTAACTGAAAAAAATCTTTAGTTTCTTTTTTGGCCCTTTTTTAGTGGGTGGCCCACCTTAGAATGCGTCTTTGCTTTTTTTCGACCCCCCTTTATAGCCTGAGGGTTTCATCAGGGGGTTTTGATCTTTTTCAGCCTTGCGTTTAAAGTTTGTTCCAGCCTCCCCGGGACACGTTGCGTGGGGGGCCTCTTTAAAAGGGAAACGCCCTTGTTTGGAAACTCGGAGAGCCCGTCGACCCCCCTTTATAAAGCGCCTTTTTTCCCGAGGGTTTTAGCGCCACTTCTCAGAAGGGTTTCGACGTTTTAAAAAGCCCACTGAAAAAAATTTCCCATCCCTTTGCCCTTTTTGATAGGGAACACCTTTGGGTAGATCAAAGTTTATTCCTTTTTCCAGCCTGGTTGATGTAGTTCTTTGGTGGGGCCAGTTCATGTTGAGCGGCGTCGAAAATGAATTTTTTCACGCACACTTTTCAAACTCAAATTTGGGAACAGGTTCACCCGTGGGGGGTTTTTTTAAAATTGATTTAAAGCTTTAAAATTTCCCCTTTCGACGGCATGTAGTGCAACGGGTCGTGCTAACTTTTTCTTATGTATGCCGTAAGATAGTTTACTTTTGTTGTTTGCCGCGTTACGTAACAGCGGGCCCCAAAATGTCACCCCGGGCTGAGGCTCGACAATATCCTTTGTTTATGTACTTTTTGCGAGGGCAGGCCTAGAAAAAAATGTTGGCGGCTTTTACGGGGCCCCTTTGGTACTTTTATAGATTATTTCTTAGGATCAAAAACCGAGCTGCGACTTATTTGGGGTTGTTAGAGTCAACAGCTGTTTATTTGGGGGAAAGAAGAGAAAAAATTCCCAATTTTTTGTTGGGGTTTTTTGTATTTTGAATACAACCCCGGGAAAATCCCCTTTAAAAGCCTCTACTTTTTTAGGCCTTGTTTTAAATTCGTGGTTTGGGTGTAGTTTTCCAGGGGGATATGACCCTTGAATATTTGTTCCACCCCGTTAGCGTCCCCCCAGTTGTCCCAAACAATTTTTTTTTGGCCTGGGGGTTAGGTGGTAAAAAAGAACGGGATATTAAAAATTTAACCCAAAAGGAGCGGTTCCCACCCCCCTTTCAGGGGTTAAGGGACGGTAAGGAAGTTGCGTGGTGAAATTCGTGGGGTTTTTTTTCGGGAAATACCCCAAGGGAGCTGTCGTTTTCGGCAAAGTGATGTAAAATTGGGCCTTCATTTTAGTGCGCTAAAGAAAAAGGGGGGGGTTTCCGGGAAATTTAAAAACTTGGAGGGGCCCCCTTTTCCCACTGCATTTACATTTTCTTTCTGGGGGGCCTTTCCCCTTTGGGAACTTTGTATTTTTAAATTTTTAAAAAGTTTCAGGGAGACGTACGCGTTGCAATTCAGGTTCGAAAAACGTCCCCCCCAACTTCTTGGGGCCGCCCAATTTCGGTAGTCTGTGGGACGACGGGTTTTGTCGCCCCCACGGGCTACGACTTTAAAAATCTCTTCGCCCCCAATTGCTTTCGTAGCCCTTTTCAAACAGCTTTTTTGGATTTGTATTGGGAAAGTGCCCCGGACTTTTATTTTGGGGTTTTCGAGCTTGGACCCCTTTTGCCGTACAGTTATCTCTGTTTGAAGCCTTTTGTTTCTAAAACGGCGGCGGGCCCCATCTTGTTACTGGAATGCTTGGACCGTTGAAAGCGTCGACTAGGGCTTGGAGGCGTCCACATACCAAACGTGTTTTTTTTTTTTGGTAAAGTAGCCCCAAAAATGCGCCCTTTCAGAGTTTTTATTGAACCTTTCCCCCGATGTTTGCCTTACGTCGGGATTTTGGGGGTGTGAATGCACCCTTTTTGCTTGGGGTTTTTTCCCGGGATTTGCCGTGCCGTGAACTTGCCCCCTTGTCCGCCCTTTTATGTTTAAAGAGGTTTCGGCCGCTTTGCTTAAAAAATTTTCCCAAAAGGGGTTTCTCTCCTACGCCCCCCCTCTTGGATAAAAAGCGTCCTGCCCAGGCCATTTTAAAAAACACGTCGTTGAGGGTTTGAGCAAGTACACTGAAACCGTCTTTGGTTTTTTCTGAGATTTCCTATATCTTTGGAGATCGGCTTGCCAGAGTCGCCCAATGTTTGAACCACTTTACTTGTTGCGGGGAAAATTTTTTTTAGCACAGGTTTTTTGAAAAGGTTAAGCGTCCCCTGCGCACAAAAGCCATTCTGTACTTTTTCGGGATTTTTTTTGGAGCCTTTATAAACCCAAACCCCGGCCCTGAAACCCCTGAAGGATGGAAGGGTGTAGTAGATTTTCGGCTAAAATTTTCCAAATTAATTTTGAGGAAAGCCCCCGGTTTTCGCCCACTTTTCTTCAGTTTCTTTTCTTTGGGCGTTGCGACGGTGAAAAGTGGTTGGGGTTTACGGGCTTTGGATCTCTAAGGGGGCCCCAAAAACGTTTCGGGTTCACAAAAAATTTTTTTGGAACGTTTTTTTTTTTGCGCCCCGGAGAAAACTTCCCCACCTGAGGGGTTCGCTGTGTTTCTTGCTCCGCCCAAATTCGTTGACAAAAATCCCCAAATTGGATCCAGGGGAAGGGGCGTATTTTGAATACTAAACTTCTCCGTTTAAATTCCCCAAAAGAGATGCCGCCTGGGCCCCTTAAATTTGTTCTAGTAAAAGTTCAGTTTTTTTTGTCCCTGTGTGGTACGTATTAAGTACAGTTGGGGGGGAAGTTACAGACACTTCAGGGGGGTTAGTGGTGGGGGGGTTTCGTGGGGGGGTTGGGGGGGTTGACTAAAGTGTAGTTTAGCGCTGTTGCACTTTTTGGGTAAAAAAGGCCTTTTAGACTTGTCGTCAATTTTTTGAAGCGAGGATTTTTTCCTTTTCCTTGTCCAACTCGGAGACCAAAGATTTGTTCCCAAAAACCCGTTTTTTTGGGGGTTTGTGCTCGTAACGGTGAAATGTTTCCGGGGACCCAAATTCATTTTTTTCGTGGTTCCATTTTTACTTTTTTTGAAAAAGGCCCAAAAAGGCCCCGTTTGTTTAAAAGGGGGCTAAAATTTAAGGGGGCAAAAAAACGCTCCCCCTTTTTCTGAAGGGATTAGTCTTTCTCTTCTTTTTCCAGCACTCTCCTGTTTGCCCAGTTTTGCGAAAAACCTGCTTGTGAGCCCGTAATTTTGTCTTCCCGCTTTTTTTTCCCCGGTTTTAACCCTTTTTTTTTTTTAAGTTTTTGTAGGAACACTGCAAACAGAGTAAAACCGTTTCTTGTGGTTTTTTCATCAAGCGACTCGTTGTTTGGGGTTTCTTGCGTTACTTCGCCGTAGCGGGAGGTGCCTGCTTCAGCATTTGGGGGACTCAGGGTTTTATGAAATGATCCTGAAAGGGGGAAGTGCCCGGTTTTTTTTATAGCTTTTGCGCGGTAGATACCCCCCCCCCCAAAGAGCCGACTTTTGTGGGGGGTTCTATATCTAAACCCATTCTGGTGAAACCCTTTTTTGGGAAATCTAGAATTTTTCCCCCCGTGGGGCCCGTACTTTTTGCTCGGTTTTAACCCTTTTTGGTAAAACACGGGGTTTTTCAGGGGACTTGTCGTGAAAAGTGTTAAATTCGGGAGCTTTATCCCGGGGAAATTTAAAAAAAAGGGCACGATAAAATTTTTGTGCTTTTAAGGGAAATGTCTCTTTGGCCCTTGCCCTGATGGAATTTTTTTTGTGAAAAGGTACTTGACGTAATTTTTTGATGGGGCCCAACCCTTTGGTAAAAGACGACGACCACTTCTTTGGCTTCACGCATCAGGTCGTCCAAGAAAATTACTGTGGGGGAGTCATTACAGACGTCATTTTTTTCCCGGAAAAACCCTTACAATATGACTTTGGGGACTTGTCCCGCTTGTTCGAACCCCGGGGTTCCCAAATAAAGCATAATACCATGGGGAATTTTATCAAATTTAACGCCCACACATTTTTGGCCAATTTGGGGGATAAATTTCTGTTTAAAAAATGTGATTTTCCCCACACCCGGGAAAGGGCCCGCTTATGATGGCCGAAAATGGATGTTTCAACTTGTCCATAATGTTTGAGAAGAGTTTATAAGCTTTTATGAGTTTGGTATTTATAGGATAGGGGGGGGGGTTTGGGGGTTTTGATTTTAAAACCCAAAAACCATAAAAATTTTTTTAAAAATTATTTTTTTAAACAATCGGGAAAAAAAAAGTAAAACACATTTGGAAAAGGGTTATGGGGAAATTTTTCAATATTTTAATTTGTTAGTATAAACATAGCTGGATTTGTTTACACACGTAAAATTTATATTTTGAATTTTTTACAATATAGGGGGAATAGGGGGCCTCGGGTCCCAAAAAAGAAAAAAAATTATATGTAAATAGTTTTAAAATAAAAATATTTACAATCAGCTATCATTTTTGGGACTGAAAAAAATTTTTTCAAAAAAATTGTTTTTGATTTAAAAAAAAAAATTTATACAATAGTTTACGGGAAAAAAATATTATAAAAAAAATTTTAAATTGGGAATTTTAAAATAAATATATATATCCCAAAACTTTTGGCTAGAATTAAAATAATACAAGAAACCCTTTTGACTAAAAAAAAAATCGGTAGGCAGGGGACTGTACTGGCAAAAAAAAAAAATAAAAAAAAGGGAAAACCCCGGGTGCATAAAAAAATATAAAAAATATGCTTGTTTTAAATGCAAAAAAAAATATAAAAAAAAAATCTCAAATTTTTTAAAAAAAAGGGTTATGTCAGTGGAACGTCTAGAGGAAAAAAAAAAAGATGACATTCACCCCGTCAAAATTTTTTTGATCACCTTTTATTCGTGGCGAGCGCGTTTAAAAGGGGATCTGATCCCCAAACGGAAACGTTTTAAAAATTCTTTGTTTTCCGGCGTTTGGTGTCCCGGGCCGGTTTGACTTTTGTTGCGAAACGGGACATACAGTCGCAAGGGCCCTTTTTTACAATTTTGTGCGGGATCTGTATGTATCTTTTTCCCCAGCCTGTTCGGTGACCATCGTTTCAAAAAATTCAAAATTTAAAATGTTCCGGTTGCCAAAAGTTTTTTGGGGGATCCCGGCGGGGAAACCCTTGCACACCGTTTTGTTTTGGCAGAATCACCGCCAACGCAAACTCGGGGAAGCGTAAATTTTTGGGGCCGCCCGAAACAAAGGGCTAATGTAGCTTTCCCGGGCCGTTTTAAACCGAAAATTCATCAGTGAAAGGGCACCTAAAAAATTCCCGGGCGGTGGACTCCCCCAAACGGCCCGGGGGTTCGTGAAAAGAACGCTTTTCTGTATCATGATATAAAACGCGGTCCCCCCCTTGTTAAGGGGTGCGGGTTAAAAGGGCCAAAACCCGCCATAGCGTCCCTTTTTAAACACGCCACCGCCCCCAAATCGTGTTGGGTTTTGGGCCCCAACGCGTTTACGGCCCCATCCTTGGAATTGGGGGAAAAAATAACCTCATCATTTACATCAATGGGCGGGTGTTCCGGGTGATGTTTCGGATCCGTCGGTACTTGTGGACGCCCCGATAGTCGTTTTTAAACGGCTTTGTGTGGTTTTAAAAAGGGTCTTTGCCCAAACTTTCCCATAGGGGAAAATTTAAAAAAAAATTTAGCCGAGTGCGGGGGGCCAGGGGTTTTTTCAAAAAGAGCCCGAAATCTGTTTTACCCCCTTTCCCCTTTTCATAATTTTGAATGTTAAAATAAATTTTCCTCTTGTGAGGTTTTAAAACCCCTCTGGCCAACCGCTGGCTTTTTTGTTTTAAATTTTTAAAAAAAAATTTTTTTAATGTACCCGTGAAAAAAACCCCTTTTTGAAAAAGCGTCGGGGGGGTCCCTAATCAGTTTCATTGTACTCCCCCCCCTTGGGGCACTGCTTCAACGGTGGGGCCTTTTCAACGGCTTTCCGGAAAATTTGTCAATTTACCCCGAGCCTGTCAACCAGCGATTTTTTTTGTGTTGTTGGGTGACAAGCGCCCCTTTGGGTTTTTTTCCCCCCCGCATTTTCCCGCCAAGATGAAAATTAGTTGTCGTGCATCCTGGTTGGCAAAACGGGAGGAAAAATTCGCGGAGGCGTCCAAATGTAAATTTGGCTATGCCTTTACTTGATCTTAGACGGACAATTTGGTTCAAATGAATTTTTGGGGGGGCCGATGGGTTTTTTTTTAAACTTGCAAAGGTTTTGGTAAATGAACACCCTCCAAGTACTTGATCTTCTCCCCAAAAAAAGGTCGTTTCGTGGAAGGGGCTTGATACAATTTTACGCCCGCCAAAGAATGCATTCCCCGGGGCTTTAGAGGTTTTCCCTTGGGTATACACCTCGGGCCGGAGTACAAATTGCCCGCAAGGGCCTTGTCTGTGCGTTTTTTTTTGCATTAAACAGGGACTCCCCCATCTCCGACCGTGTTGCCGGCATTTTAAACTTTTCCAAAAAAAGCCAAAGGTCGCTTAAAAACGCGTCTCCATGGTCTCCCTGGGGGCATTTTTGGCCCGGGTTGGGCCTGTCAGGGTTTAAAAAAAAGAGGGCAAAAGTGGGCCAAAAAACAGCCCCAAAACTGGAAGACGGTGGTTTGGGATCTCCAGCTTTAAAAACACCGTTTTACACGTCGCCCTAAACATTTCCTCACGGCCCTTACCCGCATGAAGAATAGAGACAAACCCCGTTTATGGGCCTCCCGGGAGAGCCATTGTAAAAAGCGACGTGCGATGTTGGTATGCCCCACCGATAGCCCCCGTTAGGGATAATACCCATATTTTTCTCCTTTTAAAAGGGCTTCGGCGGGGAAAACCCCAAAAATGGCCGCTCCAGCTTGTTTAAGCCTCTCTGAAAGGGTCCCCTTTGCTTTTTTCCCGGGGGATCTCTCTAAATTCAGGCCCGGCCTTCCCTAGGATCTTTAATCTTTCCACAATACAAATTCCAAAATCGCGTTTTTAAAACAAAGACATTGGGTTTTCTTTGACCAAGCGTTTTTCCCTTCTCAAAAATGTCCTTTCCCTCAAATGACATCTCGCGATTTCCCCTAGTCCTCCTTTGGCGGCAAAAGGGAAACCCTTACCCCGCGTTTTCTTTTTTTTTTTGGGAAAAATGGGGGGAAATTTTCCTTGGGCCCAAAAAACTTTGTCCAAGCCGAAAGTTTTGGGCTTTTTGGGCGCGCATCGGGAAATTCAGTGAGTCCCAAAAAAGTGGAGGGGCCGAAAGGGATGGACTGATTTTTTCCCCCCGTTCAAATTTTAAGTTCTGGAGTCCGTTTTTTTTTTTCCTCCCCTCCTATATTTTTAAAAAAAAATTTCCCTCATTGGATTTTGCGTTATGGCCCAGAAGGGGTGATATCCTTAAATTTTTTAAGCTTTTTAATTTTTTTCTATTAAAAATTTTAAAAAAAAGGGGCCCTTGGGTATCAAACCCTTTTTATGCGAGTCCCATCCCCCCACAGTGGTGCAATTTATAGTCATTTTCATCTTTTGAACCAAAAACCTTACAACACGTTTGCAGACACATTTGGTTAGGGTTTGTGGAAGTACGTGCCTGCCGCCCTTTAAGAAGCGGGTTTTTGTCTGCATTCAAAAAAATTAGAACACAAACCGGGGAAAATTTCTCTTTTCCAGTGGGGCGGCTTGGATGGGGGGCCCGCTTATATAACGAAAAGACCCAAAAAGGGCGATATGAATCGCATTTCTCTACAAAAAAATCTATAACACCTATTTTGAATAAATTTTTCTTTCCAAAATGAAAAATTGCCCCCATCCCCCGCAAAAAACCTTTTTTTACACACAGACCGACTTTTGGGGCCCCTGAAAAAACCGGGAGTTTATGGTTAAACAAAGCCCTCTGATTTGTGAACCCAAAGCCCCCATTTCTTACAGGGCCCCAGATCGGCCTCCGCTACAAAAACCCCTTTAGGTGGCACTTTTTGCACGCGGGTTGCACTTGGGGCGAAATTTTATGATCAAAAGGCAAACCCGGGATTTTTCGGGAAAAGTTCGGGGCACCCTTAAAGGGGGCTGTCAAGGATGTTTTTGCGTCAAAAATTTGGGTTTTTCTTATCGTCCCTGGAAATTTTTAAAACAAAGGGGCCCCCCTTAAAAGGGAAAGTTCGGAAAGGGAGTAGGGCCCCTTTATATAGGACCTGTCTCCCCCCAGTTCCCCGAACACGGTGATTTTTTTTTTCGGAAAGGGATGCTTGAAATTGTTTCAGCTCAGTGAGCCCCCCCACCTTTCAAAAGGGTTCCACGGGGTTTACGGATAAATATTCTGCTTTTTAGTTTTTGAATTTGACGGCCCTGTTTAATTTTTTTTAACGGTGTTCACGTCCTTTCATCCGGTTCTTTTTATTGTCAAAATAGCTTTGGGGCCCAACCCAAAGAAAGGGCAAGACAAAATGTTGTCTTTATTTTGAATCGTTAAAGTCCCTTTGGTTTTTTACGGCTATATGGGGCTTTTCGGGAGAGGGGTTTATCACAATAAAAGTCCACTCCCGCGGGGGCTCCTTAAAGTGGGGGATTTTTTCGAAAAATGGTGCAGTACTCCCAAAAAAAAACTATTACTCGCAGCACGCGCTTACGTTTTTCAAGAAATGATCTAGCGTCTTGCTTTTGCTCGTCTAAATGAGACATACCAAAGGGGGTTTAAAGTTGAGTCAGGGTAATCAAAAAGTAAAACCCACGTGGTTTCGGCCCCTAAAAGCCAAAGGTTTCCCGGGAACCGATGGGGGAAATTTGTAAATTTTTTCTTTTAAGCCAGCTTTTTGCGTCACGATCGCTTGCTGGTGCACCAAAAATGGACGGAATTTTTTCACCCGTATAAAAGGGAAAAGCCTCAAAATTTTTTAATTTCCCCTCTTTTGATGATGCGAAGAGGGACGCCCTTTTGCAATTCCCCCCTAAACCCGATTCCCCCTGGCCACTAATTTCCCTTTTGGGGGCAAACGACCCGGGCCCGTATCGCCAGTTCACGGGGCCCATCTCCCTCCCCCGCCGGCCCCCCCGGGGGTGAATCCGTCTCCCTGCTGTAGAAAGGGGGAGTGAAGATGTTCCGGTTGCAGGGAAACAGGGGTCGAACCCCTTCCCCTCTGGGCTGGGGGCGGGTGCGGTTTAAAAGGGGTGGAGGGGGGGCCCACCCCTGGGTGGGTGGTGGCTCTGTGGTTATCCCCCCATTTCCGGCCTCCAAATTTAAATATAACAAAATGTCAAAGGGAGGGCCCTTTTTAAAAACAGGCGCATATTTTTTTCTTTAAAAAATTTTAAAATTTTTTTGAATTTTTTTAATTCTTTAGACCCTAACGGCTTTACAGAAGTGGTCAGGTTTCGGGGGGGAGGGAGAGTTTAAAATTTTTCTGGTTTACCTTGGTTTAAAATTTTCCCAACCTAACACTATCTCTTTAATACTTTTTTTTTTTTATTATTTTTTTTAGAAAGTTCAATTTTTTAATTTCTTTTTGACGGGAACCGACATTTACAGGGAAATGCGGGTTTGCACTTGCAGGGAGGGGGAGTTTTAAAAAAAAAAAAAAGTCTCCCAGTTTACCTTGCTAAGATTTTTTAAAACTCAAAATTTATTCTTTAATACTTTTTTTTATTATTTTTTATTTCTATAGCATGTTCAATTTTTTTTAATTTTCTTTAGACGTAACCGGGCATTTTTCAGAAAATGCCCCCCTTTTAAACCCTTTCGGGGGGGGGAGAGGGAAAAAAAAAAAGTCCTTTGTTTAAACCCTTTCTAAGAATTTTTTTAAGCTCAAAAATCATCTCCCTTTTAAAACTTTTTGTATTATTATTATTATTATTATATCATTTTAGCAGCGGAGAATTTCGTCTTAAAAATACTTTCGCTTTAAATTTTTTCAATTTCGAATGTGTCAAATTTTTTGGGAAAAAAAAGCCTGAGATTATGCTCGCGTTTAAAGAATTGAAGCTATGATATAGTTTTTGTTTCTAACGCCCGCATTTTTGAGTGGATAGACAAAACCCCCCCGCACTTTAAAAAAGAAAGTTAGGGCACCTTAAAAGGGGGAGTAAAAATTTTTTTTATAAAAGCTTTCTTTAAAAACGGGGAAAAAAATGTTCAACCCTTTTTCAAAAAAAAATTTGTTTTGGTTTTTCATAAGCTACTAGCTGCCTCTTTATTTTAAAATTTGTATCTAGAGGCAGCTGTTTCCTTAAAAATGCATTACTTTTTTTTTTAAATAAGCCCAACCCTTTTTAAAATTTGTTTGGCGGTAAACAAAAGCGGTAATAAATTGACAGAGGAAATGTACAGCCCCTTTAACCCAAAATACATTTTATATATTGCCTGCAACGTGTAAAAAAATACTAAGAACAAAGTAAAATTTAGACTGGAATTAAAAAAAAATTTCGTAAATTTTCAGCCAGGGCACAAATTTAGTCCCAAAAAGAAAAAAAAACTCTCATTTTTTTTCCCCGGGTTTTGGGTTCGAAACCCCTGGCACTGCATAAAATAAAAGTTTTTTAAATTGGGGTTTCATTTCACATCATAAAAATTTAAGTGTTTTGGGCTTATGTTTTGGGAGAGTGAAACGTGGGCTGTCTAAAGTGTTGATTTCAATTTTCTGGGCTTTTTACAGGAAATGAACCCGTGGGCCAGGAGACACTAAAAAGATCTCGATACATTGGGAAAACGACAATTATAATTTTCTGTCTTTGAACCCGGGACCCCTTTTTTGGGAAAAAATTTGTTGGGCTAAAACCAGTATTTTCGCTTTTTCCCAAAAGGGGAAGGGAAACCCAAAGGGCTCCCCCCCAATGGCTAAGTATAAATCATACAGGGAGGATTTTTAATTTAAAAGTTTAAATAGCAATTTTAGTTTTCCTTGCTCCTTTAAATGTAAACACACGCATTCTTTTAACAAAACGATTTTTTGTACAAGCCACTTTCTAGAATTGTTTTCGACTCTGAGGGGCCATATAACAGGATTTGTGCCAAGAGAGAGAAAGCTTTTTCTGCCTATTTGGTACATGTAAAGGTACTTACATAGCAGTCGGTCAAGGGTGTCCAAATCCTTCCCCAAAAAAGCGGGAGGTGCATTTCCCATGGGGACGAGGGGTAACCCGGTTTGGGAGGGGGGCGGGCGCCCAAAAATAAAAGGGAGAGGGCCCCGGGGGCGAATCAGTGGGGGTCCCTTGGGGTGGCACCCATTCGGTTTAAGGGGGGCCTCCCGGGGGGGTCGATGTTTTTACAAAAAACGGTAGCACCCCCGAAGCCTTCGTCTAAAAAAATAGGATTCCCCGTAGTTGGAAAATTTAAAAAAATAAAAAATTAATTAGCATTTACCCGGAAAAAAAAACCCAACAAGACTCCAATATATATGTTTTTTGTTGTTACTTCCCATTGACGCCCGTTAGCATCCGCGTTGCAAATTCCGTTTTTAAAGAAAAGTAGCCAAACTGGGGCCAGGTTTTGGGAAACCTCCGGTTGTAAATTCCCCCCCAATAACCGGGGGGTTTCAACTTAAAAAAAAAAGAGAACACCATTGTTTCACCCCAGCTGTATTAGGGGAACAAAAAAAACCCAGTTTTAAAAATTTTAAAAAAAAAAAATTACCCAAATTTAGAAAAAATTTTTTTCGACTGGGAAAAAAATTTTTTGATGTTCGGCGGCGTCAATTTCCCAAAATTTAAATTTACCAAAAGTAATGAGCGGGTTCTATTTATACCCTCTTCAAAGAGTGCCCTCTGTAAAAGACCTAATACTCTAATGTGGGCTTGCGCGAAAGCGGGAACACAGAACCCGTCCCTTAAAATCCCCTTTTTTAATTTCCCGTTATTTCAGTTTTCGGCCCTCGACCCAGCGAAATGGACGGAGGGGGATGCTCGTTTCTCTGTTCCACTGCCTTAAAAAAAGAGTGAAGAATGACCCCGGCACGGAACGAATCCTTTGGGTAGCTCCCGTGGTCAGAGGAAATGGGTTATGCCAGAGGTCACGGGTTTGGACTTGAAACCTTACCTTAATTTTTTTAATTTGTTTTTTTTTGAAAAACCAAAACTTAGTATGAAAAGCATATAGCTACTTTTCGGCGGTCAGTATCTATCAACTACTTGCTCGGTATGCGTTTTTTATTCACCTGCATCACAGGTAGCGTAGGGCTAAGGGGTCACGGGCCCAAAGCCGGGGAGGTCGCGGGGTTTGATTCCCGTTCTGGGAATGACCAATTTTAGGTTCAGCCCTCCCGCAAAGAGGGCCAAAAGGTTTTTTTTTTCCGCCCCCCTTCGTGAAAATGGGGTACATTTTCCGTCCCCCTATTACTTGGGGGGGGTTTATCTTTTGGGTTTTACTTCGAAAAACTGAGGCAAATGCGGGTACCCCAATCCCCAAAATTTTTAAATTTTCCGTGTTTTGAACTCGGCACCCTTTCCTTAAATATTAAAAAACATATTCTTCTGTTTTTTTTTTTTTTGGGCAATCAACAATTTTTTTACAAGCGCAAAATTATTTAGGTCTTTGCCCACTGGAGTACTTGACTATGAAAAGGGGGGTTTTTGGCCTTTTTTAAAAATTTATGCTGTAATCACAGGGCTTGGAAGTATGAATTTTGTTTTAAAAAGGAGTATTCCAAAAACAGAATTTTATTTGCTTTTACCCAGAATTTTTTTTACTGCAGTTTTAATGTTTTAAGTTTGAAAACGGGGTTCTGGGCCGTTTAAAAAAATCAAAATGGCCCGGGGGTAAAGTAAATATCCCGGGGAAAAATTTTTAAAAAAAACCCTTTCATTGGGCCCTTTTTTTTATTATTTGTTTAAATCTCCCAGAAACCTACATTAAAATAAAAAGGCTTTCAATGCCATCTAGTGGGCCCCATAAGCAAGCCGCAACCCTGTACGGCAATTAAAATAATATTAAATATTTAAATTTTAAAGTAAAAACCTTTACACATGTTCCTATGTTAAATACCCCGGGGAAAAAAAAAATGGCGGCCCATATATATTAATTTTGATAAAATAAATAAAACTTTTTCATAAATTTATAAGGGAAAAAAATCTAGGAAAAAAATCCCGGGCTTATGTAGTTTTAGTCTTTTGCTTTGTAGCGCCCTTTAAAACCCTGTGGTCTTCTTTTTGGTTTCGGAAAAGATAAATAAATACCCGTTTTCATATTCGTTATACAGGGTACAATTACCGGGATTAGCCAATTTTTAATTTTTCTGTACTTGTCCGCTCTTGCAGGGGGGCGAGGGAATTTTAAAAAAGAGTCAAGTTGTGCGGTTTTTATCGCCTATTTTGGGGTTAAAATAAACTAAACGGGCCGTCGGTAAAGGGCCTCAGTTAAATTTTATGGTCTTGGTTCGAATCCAAAATTTTGGCACACGAATTACAAACTAAAGTAAATTTTACCGTTTCAAAACGGGCGTCGCTAAAAACTAAACCTCCCCAGTGCTTTTGAAAAGGGACTCTGCAAATGTTGAGTGGGATTGATGTGTGGGGGGTTAAACTTTTCATAGGGATATTGTTGCGAACATTAAATTTTAATTAATTTTTTCCTCCGTTGGGGAGCTGATTGGGCCCCGCCGCTTTCACGGAATGTTTAAACGAATCTGCCGTTTTAACGGGGCTTTTCAAAAGCTGCCCTTTCAGGGGGTCTATTTTTTAGAAACAAAATGACTCCTTTAAGGTGAATGGAAAGGGTTTTTCCCCGGTAGTCGCCCCCCGAAGGGGAAAAGAAGGGGAAGGGGGAAAACCCGGTTTGGGAAAAACCCCCCCCGGTCTGGGGGGGGTGGGGAGGGAAAAGTGAAAGGGGGGATTGCAAATGTTGGAGAAGCTGGCGTTTATTTGCTATTTGGTCAGCCTGCGGGAAAGGGCGTGGAGGGCGGGGTGGCTCTATGCTTCAGCAAATAAAAATAAGCGCCCTAATTTATGAATAAAAAAAAACCCCTTTTTTACCCAAACGGAGGAGAAAAAACGTGGAGCGCGAGTGGCTTATGCTTCGCAAAAAAACTACAGCCCCTAATTGATGAAAAAAAAAACACCTCATCCTACAAAAACGGGAGGAAGGGGAAGGGCGTGGACCCGAGTGGTCTATGCTTCCGGGAAAATTTTTCTACCCCCTAATTGGGTGAATAAAAAACAAACCCCTATCCTTTCCAATTTGGGGGAGAAAGACTTTGGGGCGCGAGCCCCGGGTGGTCTATGCTTCAGCAAATAAAACTCAGGCCCCCAATTTATGAATTTAAAAAAACCCCTATCCCACCAAAAAATAAAACCCCCAAAGCCTCTATCCCCCCAAAATTTAAATTTAACAACCAAAATGTCCGCGTATGCCAGCAATAAAAAAAATCAAACCTTATTAAACAATTAACAATCAGCAAGAACCAAAAATGTCCCGGGTTTGTTGGGGGGGGGCAGGAGGAAAAAGGGGGGGGGTGGGGGGGGGGAATTTTTTTTTTTTTTTTTTTTTTTCGGTAAAAAAACACAGCTGTTTAGTAGTGGGGGGGGTTTTTAAAGACTGACTTTCTTCCCTTTTCCCGGGTTTTTTTTTCCCTATCTTTTTATTTTATTAAGTTGGGTCAAATTTAAGGGCTTGGAAAAAAATTTTGAGCTATTTTTAAAAAATTTTAATAAGAATTATATGATCCTTCTTTAAACGAAGCATTGGGTTTCTTAAAGCTGTGTGTGTGTGTGCGTGGGGTCTGCCTATTTAAAAAAAAAAATATTTGAAAAAAAACAAAAGGGGGGGGGACCTGTGCCCCTTTTTTGGACAGTTTTGGAAAAAAAAAATTTGGAAATTTTAAAATTTTCTCGGTTTTAAAGGGAAAAATTTCGGGCCCAAAACTAGCTAAGAAAGTTTGTGTTGGAAAAAAACAAATTGGGACAGAAATTTAAAATTAATTCTAAAAATGTAAATTTTTTTTTCCTCAAAAATTTTTTTAAATATTGAAAAAAATCCGGGCGCATTTGGAAAAAGGGAATTGTTTGCCAAGTTTAATGGGGGGACTTTTTTTTTTGGGGTAACCAGAAAAGGGGTTTAAAAGGGAAAGCCCAAAAAAATGGCCCCCCTGATCAGATTATCCGGAATCTGGACAACGAGAGTTGTATTCAAATTTTTGGTTTTGAAGCAATTAAAGTGATTTGGGTTTGGCCTGGATGTTTTATTATTTTGCTGTTTTAGTTTAAGTTACTTACACAAAAAAAAATTTATTGAAAAAAATTTTTTTCTAGAGATAAAATTAAAAAAAAAAAGTTAAAATTCCTAATTTTTTTTAAAAATTATTACAAACTTAGTTTTTTTATTTTAATATTTTGTGAAAAGCCCCAAAGGGTTTTTTTTAATGTTTTGATTTACTTTTTGTTTAAAATTTCAAAAAAAAGGGCAATTTTCCATTTCCTTGAAAGTGACTTTAAGGTTTCCCTTTCATAAGCGTTATTTCCAAAATTTTTGTCTTTTCCGTACTATTTTAGATACGAAAATATTGAACTGTTTTTTTTTTGTACTGTAAAAATAACAAATATTTTATTCGAAAATATTTTAAAAAACAATAGTTTCTGAGTATAGCAAATTAAAAAAATTAATTTGGAGATCTTTTAAATTGAAATTTTTTTTGCTTTTTGGTGGACAAAAATTTTCCCCCTTTTTTTAATTTTTGCAAGTGTTCCCGAAAAAATCTATTGCTGGAGTAAGAATTAAAAAAGTAGCGTGTATATTTTTCCTTTAGACCTTTGGGGAGTGTTTCTGAAAAATATGGGGAATCTTTATTGTTTCCAATATTAATGTTTTTTGTAAATCAGTCCATTTTTTATGAGGTGGGGGAAAAGACTGTGCGGTGCCCCGTCATCCGTACCGTTTATTTTTAACAAATGGTAACAATGTTGTTGTTAGGTGTGTTTTTTAAAGGGTTTTTTATTTTTCCAAATTCCAACTATTACCTAATTTTTAACAATGGATTTTCTTCATTTTCTTTTAGAATATAATTAACGGATGGCTTGTGTATGGGGGACTTAAAGCTCAGCCAATCAGATGCCTTTATTTTCCTGTTGCTACTTTTTGTATTTTTTACATTGGGTGAAAACCCACAAAAAAAACTATTTCAAAAGCTGAAAATTTTATAAAGTCACCGGTGATTTTTTAAAAAATTTCCCCTCAGTATAGTTAATTTAATAAATAAGGGT
>JBCFYV010010037.1:0-10498 GCA_039000515.1 Timema cristinae
TAACCTTTTTAAATTTACCTTTTAAAAGTAAAACTTTTTAAAAACCCAAGAAACAAGAGATTTAAAGCTTTTAACTTTAGTAAATTATTTCCCAAATTGGAAAATTTTAATTTAATTGATTTTAACAAATTTTTAAGTTTTTAAAATTTTAAACCCCCTTTTTTTAATAGAAATTCTTTTCTTCAATTTTTTATTTTTCCCTTTTAAAAATTTTTTACAAAAATACAATTTTTTTCCGGCTACTTATTAATTCTTTTCTTTTCCCTTTTCATAAATTACGGTAAATTTAAAATTTTCTTGTAATTTAAATTTTTTAATTTTTTACTAAAATCTTTTTTAATGTTACCCAAATTAAATTAAATTCTTATTTTACTCCAATTTATTGTTTAACCTTTAAATTTTTGTAGTTTGGTTTAAAATTTAATTTAATCAATGGGAAATTATTTCAAAAAAAATTTTATTTTAAAAAAATAGTGTTTTGGGGGGAAAATTTTTAACCTTAAATTTACCTAAAATTGGTTTAAAATTGAAATTTAAGCATTTTGGCCTGTTTTAGAAAATTAACTATTCAAGTATTAACTAAAACCAAATTTTGTACTTTTTGGGTTAATGTTTTAAATTTTAAAATGATGTTTAAATTGATCAAATATAAAAGTTGGTTTTAATTTTTTTAAAAAAAACCGCGTTTCAAGGGGGTTGGTTGGTTTGTTGCAAAATTTTGGGTATTGGATTGTCATGATGTTTGGGTTTCAATTGGGCCTAATTTTTTTAAAACAATATTTAAATTTAAGGAAACTTAATTTTTAATTAAAAAAAATCACCTCCAAAACATTGAAACAAATTATCAAAAAAATTATTTCAAATTTAAATTTTACAATTTAAATTTTTCCTAAATAAAATTAATTAAAAAAATTTGTATAAATTAATACAATTAAATTTATAAATATTTAACTTTGGTTTAAATAATCATTTAATTAAATTGATTTGGTAATTATTATAAAATATATAATTTTTTTATTTAAAATTTTTAAAAATTATTACTTTAAATTAAATGCCATGTTTACTTAACATTTGAAGAAGGAAAAAATTACAATTAATAACTTAAATTTTTACGCATAAATCAAAAAGAAATTTTTTTAGATTTTAAAGGGTGGATCTAAACTTTAAATTTAATTTAAAAAAAAATACTTACTTAACAAACATGGAAACCGGTTGGTACCCGGGCCTTTAAAGGGGAAAACTATTTATTTTGCTTGCCTTAATTTCCCGGTATGAATGTTAAATTGTTTAAAATTTTGATGGTTATGAAACTCTTTTTAAATTTTTTTTTAAGTATTACAAAAATTTATTTTAAAAAAATCTTTCCCTTTAAAAAATATTTTTGTTTTAAAAAAATAAATTTTTAAAAAGATTTTAAACATTTTTTTTTTAATTTTAAATTTTTAAAAAATTTTTTTTTCCAAATTTTTAAATTTGGAAATATTTATAAAATTTTAATTCAAAAATTTTTTTTTTTTTAAAAAATTTTTTAAAGGGTTTAAAAGGTAAAATTATTTTTAATTTATTAATTCTAAATCAAATTTTTTTTTATTTTTTCAAAATAATTTTATTTTTTAAATTTTGATATTATGGAGAATATTATGAGGAATTAAATTCCCCCTTTATTATTAAAATTACTTTTTTTTAATTTTTTATTCTGTTCCCAATTTTAATTTTTTTGTTGATTTTTTTATTAAATTAATTAAAATTAAAAAATTAGGCTTTTCCAAATTTTTCAACCTTTAAGTTTGGTTAAAATAACTATTTTAAGGGAAGAAGGAAGAAAATAACTTTTTTTAAATTTTCCCCACTAAAATATTTTTAAAATTTTTTTTAAATAGTTTTTTTTTTTTAAAAATATACTTGGAAATATTGAAAAAATTAGGAAATTTAAAATTTAAGTTTAAATTAAAAAAAATTAAATGTTGGAATATGTTTTTAAAATTTAAAATTGGAAAAGAAATTAATTAGGTAAAATTAATTAAGATTATTAGCCATATGGTAAATCAAATGAAATGTTTTTGATAATTGCAATTTCTTTTTACTTTTTACAAAAATATTACAAAAGATTTTAAATAATTGGGCCCTTTTAAAATTTGGAAAGGGGAAAATTAAATTATTGGAAAGGTTTTTTTTTTCGTTTATTTATTGTTTTTGGTTTTTGAATTTATTCCCTAATTTCAATTCATTTTTTTAAAACTTTTTTATTATTTTGCGGATAGATTAAAAACTTTAAATTTGTTTTCCTTAGATTATTATTGGTGAAGCTTTGGTTTTTGAACAAATTTGTTATTTTGTCATTGGAAAATCTGGGTTATTTTTCAATTTTTTTTAAATTTATTTTAAAATTAATAAAAATGTATATTCTTTTCTGAAAAATTAAAATTTATTTAAATTAATTAAATTTAATATAAAATATTTTAATTTTTTTTAAAAATAAAATTTTACCAATATTTAAATTTTTACCCTTAATTTAAATTCAAAAACTGTTTCTTTCCGGTTTTTTACAATTATAATTAATGGCCAAACAAAAAATTTTAATTATTTTTTTTTATTAAATTAATAAATTAAAAAGGGAATTATAATTTTAAAATTGGAAATGTTGAATCTTTCTTAACTTATGAAAAGTAAAAATTTTCTTTTTTAGCTTTTAAACTTTTTTTTAACGATGTTTCCATCCCAATTAACATTTAATTTTTAACCTATTTTAAATTTCCACTATAAAAACCCTTTTTTTCTTATTATTAATTTTTAATTTTCCCAAAACAAAATTATAATTTTAAAAAAAAAATTTTTAAGAAAATTTACCTACCTTTTTTTTTTTCCTTCCTCCCTTTTTTAAATTATTCAGTACTTTACATATTTGGAAAAAAACCTACACTTTGAAAAATATATATTCCCTTTTGGGGTTTTTTTAACCTTAGAAATTTGAAAATTTTTATGAAAGGAAAAGTGGGATATAAACTTTTTTTAGTGCAATTAAATTTGATTAAATTTTCCCCTAATTTTGGATTCACTTCATTTTACGTTTTAATAAATAACAGTTTTACATTTTGAAAAATAAATTCATCGTATTTAAAATTATTTTCCAAAAGGTTATGCTTTGAACCCGGTCAATTGTTTTTAAAATTTTAAAAAAATATTTTCATTTAAGGGAAAATTTTGGGAACAAATTAATAAGTTAAAATATTTTAAAAAATAAGGAGGGGGGAAAAAAATTGGAAAAAAATAATTTTTCAATTTTTAAACATTTAATAAAAATTTATAAAAAAATTTATATTTTGAAATTCATTTAATTTAAATTTTTTACCTTATTTTTGTTAAAAAAAAATTTTTTTTAAATTATAAAAATTAAAATTTAATTGATAGTCTTTAAAATCCTTAATAAAATTTAAATGTTAAAAAAAAAATTTTAAATTTAATTAAACCTTTTAAAAAATTTTTTTTGAGATTATGGAAAAAAAAAATTTATTTGTTGGAATTGGAAAATTTTGGTCCATTAAGTTAAAATTTTTTAATCCTAAAAATAATTAATTAAATTTTTTTTCCCTTTTTATTTGATTTTTTTTTAGTGTAAATTAGAAATTTAAAATTTTAAATGGTTGTTAAAAAAATTTTTCAAATTTAGAAAAACCCAAAAATTTTTAATACAAATTCTTTTAAAATTTTCTTAACTTTTTAAAAATTTTTAAATAGAAAATTTCAATTTTATTTAATTTTAAAATTTTTATATTTTACTTTTAAAATTGGGAAATTTTTTTTATTTTAAAAAAATATAAAAAGGGAATTGAAAGGTTTTAAAAATTTAGTTAAACTTTTTTTAAAAACATGGGTTTAACCCAAATTTAAATATAAAAATTTTAAATATTTTTTTTTATTTATGAATTTAAAATTACCGAAAATTTTTTATATTTTTTTTAAGAGATTCATGGTTTAAAAGGAAAAAAAATTAAATTTAATTTATAAAAGAAAATTTGATATTGTTTTTTAAACCCTTTAAATTTAAATTTAAGATATTTAAAAAAACCTTTTATATTTAAATTAAAAAATAAAATTAATTTTAATTTAAATTAATAAAAATATTTTTTTTAATTTATTATTTCTAGTTTGGGCAAATAAAAATTCTTATAGAATTAATTCCCAAATTGGAAAGGGTTAATTGTTTAATTAGGAAATAAAGAAAAAGGGTTTAATAAAAAAAACATTTTGTTATTAATTCCAAAAAAAATTTTTTGTTACTCAATTTTAATATAATATATAGGAATTAATTTCTAATTTAAAATTTAATTATTAATATTTTACCAATTTTTTAAAAGTGTTTTGTTAAATTTAAGCTTTTTTTTCCCCAAAATTTTTTTTAATTTTTAAAAAGTTTTTTAAATTTTTATTAAATATTTAAAAAATTTAAAATTTTAAATTGAAATTTTAAAATGAATTAGATTTTTTTTACAAAAAATTTGGAAATTTCCCAATTTATTTTGTTAGTTATAAATTTAATTTAAATTTTTACTATTTTATGTCCAACAATTTTTAGTCCTACAATTCTATTTTATACTTATCATCCTTTTCCCTTTATTATTAACCCTTTTAAATTTTATTTAACCCTTAAAATTTTCCCCTTTTTTTTGGGGTTAACTTTGTTATTTTTAAACGCCTTTCGGTTTATCTTAATTACATTTTTTAATTTTAAAATTGGCAAAATTTCCCCTTTTAAGGTTTTGTAAGATATTCCCTTTTTTTATAGATATTTTCTAACTCTTTACCCCCTTTTCATTTTATTTTTTTTTTCACCCCCTTATCTTTGGTAAAACCTTCCTAATAAAAAGAAAATTGGAAAAATTATCTCCTTATTTAAACTTTGGTATTTTTCAAAAATTTTTTTAAATGTTCATAAACCAAAAACACCCATAAATAATTACAAATTTAAAAACAATTTAAAGTTTTAATTAATAAATTAAACTTTATTAATTGGACCCTTTTGGGAAAAAAAATCTAGGAAGAATATCATAAAATTTTAATTCTTTAAATTAAATTTTTCCTTTTTCCCTAAATTTATTTAATATTAATTTAATTTTCCCCACGGTAAATCCTTTTTTGAACAATATTATTTAAAAATCTGAAATTTTTCCTTTTTTTTCATTTGTTTTGAAAGTAAAAAATTCAGCCGTTTAAAAATTTTAAATTAAAATTTAAAAAATTTAATTTTTTAAAATTATTGATAATTCTATTTCATTTTTTATTAAATTTCCATTTTTGATGGTTTTTTGGGGAAAATTTTTAACAAAATTGGGTTTGAAATTTAAATTTTTTTATATTCTATAGGTTTAGGACCCTTGTGTGCAAATTTATTTGAATTCAAAAAAATTAAAATTAAAGAAAACCTAAAAATTTAATTTAGAGGTTTTAGTGTTTTTTTTAATTATATAAGGCTTTAAAAATTTGGATTTTAAATTTTCGAAAATTTGAAATTAATTTTGGTTTAAGGATTTTCTAAAAAAGGAAATTTTGAATTATAATTTAAAATCTTAAATTTTAAAAAAAAATTTAATGTTAATTTTTAGGGAAATTAAAAAGGGTTTATTAAAAAAAAACTTTTGAGCAGATTAAAAAAATTTATAAGGAATTTACCCTGGAAAAACCCTTTATGAAAATTTAAATAAAAATTTCCCCTTAAAGATTTATTAAATATTTATTTTAAAATAAATTTTAAAAAATTTAATAAAATTAATTTGGGTTTTTAATATGAAAATAAAAATTACTTTGGTAAAAGATTTTAAAATTATTTTTTTAACAATCTGATTTATCATTTGGAAGTTTTTGGAAATTAATTTTTCAAATAAATTTTAAAAAATTGAAATTTTAATTTTTTTTTAAAAACCCCATTTAAAAAAACTTTATACTTGTTTCCAACCATATGCCTTTTATAAAAATCTTTCTTAATAAAATTTCAAAAGTTGGAAGGAAATTTAATTTAACCATGTATTTTGTTGGAACCCTTTTTAAAATTTTAAATTTAAAGTCCTTTATTCTTGTTTCCTACATTTTTTAACTTCCAAGTTAAAAAATTTTTTAGCCTCAACTTAAAATATTTATTAAATAATTAAAAATTTTTTAAAGATTTAGTATTTTAAATTTCTGAAACCGTTAATAAACTTGTTTATTTATTAACTATCAATTTTAGGGGTTTAGTTAAAATTTAAAATTTTTTATAGATTATATATTTTTAAAAATTATTAACTTTTTAAATTAAAATTTTTTTATTCCTTAATGAAAAAATAATTTTTTAATAATTTTTATTAAAAAAAAATTTTTTTAAAATAAGGGTTTTTATTACAGGGCTTTTTAAAACTTTAATTTTTTAATATTAATTTGTAATGGGAAAAAGGGGAAAATGTTTTTTCAATTTTAATTTCCTTTTTTTCTTAATTTTATAAAATTTTAAAATTTTTTAAAATTTTTTTAAATTAATTCCAATTTTTAAAAATACTTGAATATTGTTAAAATCAAATAATTAAAGGTATTATTTGGTTGAAAAAATTATTATATTTAATTAAAAAATGAAATTATATTTTATTTTAATTAATTTTAATTTTTAAATTAACTTATTAAAATTTTCAATTTCTAAATTTTTATTTGGAAAAAGGAATTCCAGAATTTGGAAGGTTCATCCAAATTTTTGAAGGTTGTAATTCTTGCTTTTTTAAAATTTAAATAAAAATTTTTTTTTTTTAAATAATAAAGAATTTTTTATTATTAATTAAAATTTTTTAAATTTAATAAAATTTTTTATCTTAAAAAGTCAATTTTAATTGTTTTTTTTAATAATTTAAAATTATTTTAAATTTTTACAATATTTAAAAAAATTTTTAAAAATTAAATTTTTAAATTTTTTAAATTTTTTTGATGATTTTATTTAATTGGTCTGCCAAAACCCTTATTTTAATTTTAAAATTTTTTTCAAATTTGGTTTCTAATTTTTCTCAATTTGGTACCCAATTATTTAAATTTTTTGTTGATAAATTTTCTTTTAAACAGTTCCAATTAAACTTCTTAAATTTTAATAAAATTTACAAAAACCCAAAAAGGGGGAAAAAAAATTGAATGTTAGAAAGGGGTTTAAAATTTTTTAATTAATTTTTTAAAAAATTTAATTTTAGCCCAATTTTAAAATTTTTTTAATTAAAAAAATTTTGGTTTTTTGAATTTCCCCGGGTTTTTTGTTTTATTTATAAATTTTAAATCAAAATTTAAAAGGAAGTAAAGGAATTTAATTTAAAAGGAATACATTAAAATCCAAAATTTTAATTTGGTAGAGCATAAATTCTTTCTTGTAACGACATTTAATTATTTCCCAAAAAAACAAATTTTTCCCAATTATTAATAATCAAATTAAAAGTATTATTAACTTTTCCTTTTACCCCAAATTCAACAAATTTTTTAAATTCAATATGGGACATTTTCTTATTATAATTATTAAAATTCTTTATTAGGGGTAGAACAACTAAATTTTAATGGCCAAATTTTCAAAGGGTTTTCTTTAAAATTGTTTTCCCTTTTTTAAAGTTTCCTTTTAAAAATTTTTTAAAAAAATAATTATATTTTTTCTATTTGGTATTTTTAAAAAATAAAAAATTTTTTTTAAAATATATTTAAAAAATTTTAAATTTGGTTCCTTTATTTTAAAAATGATCTTCATTTCAAACACTTTTCTGTTTATAATTAGAAAAAGGTTAAAACCCAAAATAAATATTAAATTTTTAATTGAATATTATTTAAATTTTAAATTTAAAAGAAATATTAAAAATAAAATTTTCCGGGTTTTAAAAAGGGATTATTTTTTTTTTACAAAATTATTTTTAAAATAAATATGATTAGGATTATTAAAAAACCTTATTAAATCAAAATCATTTAATAAAATAATAATTTTAAAAATTTTTATTTTAAAATTTAATTTCAATTTTTTAAAAATTATTTAAAAAATATATATTGGGTTTTTTTTTTTATATTGCATTAATATTAGTTACTAAATTTAATTGGCTTTTTAAAATTTAACTTTTTTTTAATTTTAAAACTTTTAGCGTTATCTTGACTATTTTTTAAGGTTTCTACAACCCATCTATAAGGGTGTCGAGGGTATTAATAAAAAATTGAAAAATTTTTAAAATTTTTTTGTTACCAAATTAAATTTTGAAAAATATTGCAGTTATTTTTAAATGTATAAAATTTAAAAATAAATTAATTTACATTTATTTCTTAAAATTTCTTAAATTAAAGGGTTACAAAGAATGAAATCAAGGAATAATTAAATCTGAATTTTAAAAAGTAAATTTTATGAAAATTTTTTAATGGTTTTTAAAAATTTCTTTTATTTTAATTTACCAAAATTTAATTTATTTGTGAAAAATTAACAATTTTATTTATAATTATTTAGAAATTAATAAATTTATATTTTATTTTTTTTAAAATGAAAAAAATTTTCCTTCAAATATTAAATTATGTTAATCCATTTATTTTTCTTTGGAAATTTAAGAACTTTTAAGGAATGTTATTAATTTTTGTCAAACAATACTTTTTCTTTCCACATTATTTATTAAAATATTAAATAAAATTTATTTTTAATTTTTAAATTTTAAAAAAAAATTTTTTTAAAATTTTCATTTAAAAAAACCCAAATTTGAAATGAATTTTTAAAATTTATTATAATTTTATGTTTAAATTATTAATTTTTTTTAATTTAAAATATTGAAAATTTTAAAATTTGAAAATTGGATTATTATAAACCTATTATTTTTTTATTTAATATACTTAAATTTAAACCCAAATAATTTTATTGTAAGGTGGGAAAACTTTATTAATTTCCCGTGAATTTTGGTCCCTACTCAATGTCACAAAAAAGTTTTTAAATTGCCCTTTTAATTGATTTTAATAAAATTTTTTCAAATACACTTTATAAATAATATAAAATTTGGTTAAGGTTAAATTTAAAAAAAGGTTAAAAATTAGAAACATTTTCGAAATCCTTAAATCCCTTTTTTTAAGAAAAATTTTTTTATTTATTTAAAAAGGATTTCCCAACAATTTTACTTAATTTTAAAATTTCATCCCATTTTTTTATTTTCCCAAAAATTTTTCACAATATTTAATTTTTGGATTTTTTTAATCATTATCGTTTTGAGAATAAAATTTTTTATTGTATTAAAAATTTTGAGTTTAATTTTAAATAATTAAAGTTAAATTTTTAATTATTATTTGAAACTTTAAATTGTTTTTTGGAATATTTTAAATTTTCCACATAATATTCAAAAAAATTTTCCCAAAACCTATAAAAATTTGAATTAGTTATTAAATTTTTATTTTTTTATATTTTGTTTTTAAATTTTTAAAATAGGAATAATTTTGGGGAAATATTGAAAAGTTTTATAAAAATTTAAAAAAATTTTTAATTAATAAAGTTTTAAAATGGAGGATTTAAAAATATTCCAAAAATTAAATAAGATTCTTTTGGAGAACCAGTGGGCCTCTGAATTGGTTCCCTTTAAAATTTTTAAAATTGGGGATTTAAAAGGGAAAAAAAAAAAAAATTAATTTTTTAAAATTTAAAATTTTTTAAAAACCTAAATTTAATTTTTTAATTTAAATTTAAAAATTATAACTTTCCCTTTAAAAATCTTAAATTAGGGTTCTTAATTTAAAATTTTAAAAAGGGGGGAAAAAGGTAAATTTAAAAATTTGGTTTTTGCTAACTATTTGCAATTATCTTTTTTTAAAATTAAAAAATTTTTTCAATATCAATAAAAGTTTATTATGTCTTTTTTTTTAAAATTAAAGGGTCTATAAAGAATGTAAATTTTATTATTTTTTTTAAAATCATTTAATTTCCCTCTTTAATTTTTTTTCAAATTTTTTTTTTTTTTAAAAATAGGAAGTTTTGGTCATTAATAATTTTCTTTAGGAAAGAGGGAAAAAAATTGAGTGGGAACTTTTTTAACCTTTTAAAACCTAAAATTTTTTTCTTAAACCGTTTTTTATTTTTTAAAACTATGTAAATTCGTTTCTAGATTAAATTAAAAAAATTTTTTTCTAAATTTTCCCAAAAAATTTTTAAATTTAATTACTATTTAATAAAATTTTAAAATTTCAAAAAATTTGTCCCATATTTAAATAACTTTAAAAATTTTCCTGCAAGTATTTACCAAGTTAAATTTTTAAAAATTTTCCCACTTAAAAATATCCAAAAATTAAAAATTTTTTTTAATTTTAAAACTGTCCCTATTAAAAAATTTTTAATTTTGAGTAATTAAATTAAAAAAATTGTAATTATTTAAAAATGTTTTCATAAATTTAAAATAAGGTGTTTAAATTTTTAATTAGAAATTTAATTTTAAAAATGAAAATTTTAAAAATTTAAATTTTTTAAAAAAATTTGTTTAAAAACCCTTTTAAATATTTTTAACAAGGG